>VDFB02084817.1:34406-84793 GCA_007258455.2 Sequoia sempervirens
ATTTGATCCACTGCCTCCAAACAACATTTCTCCCCTTAGGAAGAAAAGGATCCACTAGTGATAATAGAATACAATCCAAAAGAATGGGTGATTCTAGAATCAAAATCCAAATGATGTGTACCTCTAAAAACTGCAACGTGTCCACATGTTGGAAAGCAATGATGTCAATCCAGAATCCTATGAAGATGATATAGAACAAGTTGCAAAGGCGATGAAGATCGTGGGCCAATAGCGGTGATGTGGATTTCAACAAAGTAGAGATGAATTTCCTCAAGGTAATCCTCCAAATCTGCAATATAGGACTCCACAAACAAGGATGATATGTCTATGAGATATGAATCCCAAGTAGCTATGTTTGAAAGATGTATGTCTTGTTGCATTGAATCAATAGGGGCCAAGGATGTGGCAATGTCACATTGATCAGGAACAACAAAAGATGATGATGTAGCCTCGATCTGAAGAGTGGGAACATGAAGACAAGTCTCTGAACCATCAAAACATGCAAGACCTGTGATACTCAAGCTCCTCTAAAGTATCGTCATCAAAGGGTATGCAATTTTCATCTGCAAGAGGGATGAGACAATCTGCAGTAGGATCCTCTAGGTATGGAGAGATATGAGGGTCTCCATAGATCTCCCAAAGTTGTGTCCAAAGTATGTGGGGACATTCAATGTCCGATACAACATACATAGTGTCAAGATCAACAGTAGAACATATAACTCGTACAATATGATCTCTGATGATTCCCAATGTTGATAAACTCCCTGGTGTGTCTGGTGTAGGTATGAGTCCATAGAAATAAGACAAATATCAAGCCACCTAAGATGTGTAAGGATTCCATTTCGCCAAGACTCATTGTTATCCTTTCCCAAGTTGATCACAGAAGGATGAACATAAAAACACATGATACTCACTCAAATAAAAAAATCATAGACTAATGATCTCAGTACTAATAAAGTAGATCAAGATATGTCATCTCACACAAACAGATCCTTTCCAGTGCCAAGACATCCAAGTAATTGACAGAAATGTGAAAACACAAAAAACTAAATAAAATATACCTGGGTCAGATTATGGAAAAGTGCATGAATAGATCTAAAGAGCTTTGAAATACCTTTCCAACACCGCTTGAATCATGAAAATCAGAGATACAGGCAAAAAGTTATGAGCTCGGAAGTGCAAAATGAATATTTGACTGTGACTGAGAATAATAGAAACTACTGGAAAAATTTGATAACGATACCTACACCACTAGAAATTTCATGGAACCAGCTTTTCGACGATATCTCATTTGCCAAATTTTGACACCGTATGCCCAAGTTATGTCAAAAAGAAAAAAATAGCTCCTTTATGGCAAATCAGGGCTAGGAGGGGGCAAAGAGGGACCATACTACTGACGTCAGCAACTCGCGGAATTAAATTTGACAGCTGTCGTATAGAATATTCTTCCGCTAGATTTATTTTCCTTGTCGTCATTTGAACTGCTGATCTCCGGATTTATTTGTTTGTTCATCAGAATTATTGTTGGTAGGGGATCTTAAATGGCCGACAGTCCTTTCAAAAAGATGCCACCTACTACGGCCTATGAAAGGACTGTCGGCTATGAGTTCAGCAGTTTCAAAAAATTGTAGGCTTTATTTTTTTTTGCTTGTGATTTATTTTGAAAAAATTTGATTTTTCAAAGCAAAATATATGGTTTTTTTAATTTATTTGCAGTTTAAAAAATTGGAAAAAAAATCCTGATTGATTTTTTTGATCAATGGAGAAAAAAATGAAAAAAAAACAGAGAAAGAAACTTGTGCATGCAATTCAAGACAAATTTGGGCCACAGATTTTTGTGCCACTAAAAAATTTTTGCCTTTTGTTGCAACTGCTCGAATTTGAGCAAAACGATAAGAGATCTTATGGTTTTTGGTCGCTTCAGATGCGATGGCAAGGCCCATTTTGCTCCAAGTTGCACCAAAAATTTTCTCAAGGTCAGATCCCTCTAGAAATTGAATAGGGGGTTGCAGATTTGAGCTCTAATACCATGTTGGAATTGACTTATTCAATCCATAGCTCCCATAAAACAGTTGCATGCAATTACGTATCACAATATAGAGAAGATCAAAAGTGAGATTGTGCTCAATAACCTGAGAATTATTATTGATGCCAATAACCCGGATTAAACCATGTTACCTAGATTAATATTACAAATGAATGTGCATGCTTATATAAGCAGAGCACAAGCAAACCCTACATGTGGATTTGACAAGATAGAGACAAGTGTGATAATCTCATGCAATGAGACAACTTGTCCTAAATTTAGTCCAATCTAATAATAAGAATTAAACTAAAGATTAGACATCAACTCCTAAGTTTAGCTTAAGTGAACTAAAGTAAAAATCCTCTAATAATTAATTGATGATTAATTAATTATCAGATAATGAGTTGTTTACTCCAACATAGTAAAGATTTCATTTCCAAATGGAAACTTTAAGCATTTATGCACTATCGACGGGACGACATCCATGGAGTGTAGCCATGGGTAACGAAGCAACACACGGAATTGGTTTGACAACAGGATGATGGAGAATGGGACATTCAATTGTTTCGGTCCAACTTTCAAATGAAGAGTGATCGAATCTATCGTAGGGAAAGCAAAACCATTATGCATTTTGATCCATGCTTTCAGTTGTTCATAAGAATCTTGATAGAGTTCATGCACAAATAAGAATTCCTCAGTGATCACATTCTTTGCACACACAAGATCAATTAATATCCCATTATTCTAGGCTTTTCATTGATTCTTCTAGTGATGTAAAGAGGACCATCAGGTGCACGTCTAATTATGTCATTTTGTGAGAAATAAATTTCAAGGGGAATTTTGTTTGGCCCTTTTGATTTTGAACATCAATGAAGCTGACCACATGTTCTAAGTCTCCTTCATTTTCATTTATATTATCATTATTTGTATCTTCAAGTTTTTCAACATTCATCACATCATTCTTGGCATTATTAGCTTTCACAGAAGATATATTATGATTTGGCATGGGGTTGGTAAATATTTGCAAATTTTGGTTGGGTGGGGCAATGGACTTTTTTCCTTGATCATTAACACCACCAATCTAGATGTGATTAGAATCAATGAGGTCTTGCACAATAAGACACTTACATTGTTTTGTATCATGTCCATTTTGTCGGTGATAATGGAAAAAGGCATTTGAGTTAAATTTTGGAGGTAAGGGTAGTGTAGGGTACCTAGTTCTTCATGATGTAAAGGGGGGCCAATGTTAGTGTTATTGTAATTAAGTCATGTTTTTGTTTTCAATAAGGTATTTTAATACCATTTTGCATGTTTTGGGTCGATTTAAGTCATGTGGGGTCAATTTTGTGCTAGGATGTAAATGTTGCAAAAGTTGCACAAGCAACTTTGCATTTTTGTGTTTTTGAGAAGGTGAACAAATGTATTTCAAAATGTAGTTGGTGAACAGTTAGTTTTGTCCTGCAAATGTTTAAATATTCCTTTTTGTGGTCGAGGAAAACTTCTGGAGTTAAGTTTTGGTGATCAAACAATAAAATTACTCTATTTTATGTGTTTTTCTAGTGTTTCTTGCTGCTATACAGAATAGTACGGCCCTGTACAGCCTAGAAATGGTCTAAGCTTCATTGGAGTTGATGTTGAATTGAATCTTCTATCTTTTTCATTTGGTTTCATTTGATTTCATCAAGTTTGGTGTAAGTTAGGGCAGATTTACTAAAAGTTGTTTGAAACCCTCACTAGGGTGTTCCTTGACTATAAATAATGGATTCCTCTCCATTCCATCAATGAATAGGCCTCAAACTTGGTGAAATGGATGTAGATAGGGTATATTTAGTGTTCACAATGTTGCAGGAGCAAGGGATGGTGTTATGTACAAATTTGGTGATGCCCTAGTCCATTTAACCTCATGTTTTTAGCATAGAAGTGCATAGGAGTTAGAGTTTGAAGTAGAACTCTTAAAAAGTGGATGGAATTGCTTGGAATGGTGTTGGTAGATGTCATAATATATGTATGGGCTATTGGAATGAAGTTTGGAAGTTAAGGCCTATTGAAGACCTTGTAGTGACCTAGTAGAAGTCTAATTAAGCCTAATTCAAAGTGTAGCAGCAGATATTTGACCTTTGTGTTCCAAAACACCCCCACCTGCATTTGAGATATTTTGTCAAGTGGCTTAATGGGTATCTATAACTACAATTATATTTTGGGTATGGTATCTTTCAAGAATATTGTGTTGGAATAACCATCTATGGAGTACTACTAGGAGTTAGTAGACCTAGGTAAAGAAACCCACCAATAAGTGATTGGAACTTTGAAGAATTGATTGATTTAGGTCAAGTTGAACCTAACCACCCCTTATTTGTATCAAACTGGTATCAGAGCATAGGTTGGTCTGTAAGAGGGAAAGTGTGAAGCAAAAAGGGAATAAGATGCCTTCAAAGGGTAACCCTATGGCTAGGGAAATGAATGAGATGAAAGAAAAGACTGTAAAAGAGATTAGAAGATTGAAGGAACTGCAAGATATGGTGGTATCAAGGGTTGAGGTTGTTGAAACCAGTCAAAGGAGAGGTATGGTCCTAGGTGATGTGAGTGACCATGAAGAAGAAGAAGAAGAAGAGGAAGAGTTGGATCCTGATGAGCAGAGGATTGCCACACTACTAAAGGCAGTCAAGGAAGAAACACAAGGTAAAGATGGATGTACCTATGTATGGAGGGAACTTGAATGATGAAGAGTTTTTGGACTGGATTGTAGCACTTGATAATTACTTTGAATGTGAAGACATACAAGAGGAACAAAGGGTAAAGTTGGAAAAAAAAATTGAAGGGTCATGCCCTACTTTGGTGGGATTATGAGCAGACAGAAAGGAGGAAGAAAGGAAAGTCAAAAATTGTCTCTTGGGACAGAATGGTGGCCAAGCTTAAGGGTAAGTTATTACCGGTTGATTATGCAATTCAATTGTACAAGAAACTTCAAAATCTGAAACAAAGAGATATGGATGTCAAAGCTTACACTGGTGAGTTTTATAAACTGGGTATAAGAGCAAGTCACATGGAGGATGATGTGGAGAAGGTGGCTAGATATCTCATTGGGTTAAGGTTTAACATTCAAGATGAGTTGAGTTTAACAAACCCAAGGACAGTAGAGGAATGTTATCAATTGGAAATTAGGACTGAAAAAAAGTTAAAGAGAAGGAAAGAAAAAAAAAATAGGGGCAGAGGCAGCAATTCCAGAGGAAGAGGGTCATTTTCTAATCCAAGGAAGTCATATGAGAGCCAAGAATATACAAGAAAGGTCCAAGACCAAATTGCATATGCAAGAGGTGGATTTAGAGGAGGTAGATCAGGCTTTAGAGGAAGATTTAGAGGTCAAGGAAGAGGATCTAGTGGATTCACAGGAAGGTGTTACCAATGCAACAATTTTGGACACCAAGCATGGCAATGCAATGAAAATCAGGGCACTACTTCACATGGAGCAGAAAGGAGAGCTCAATTGGTGCAAAAAGAGGACAATGAGAGTGTAAACTCTCCATCACAACATGTTGCTCCGGAGGTTGGTGAATCACTCATGGTAAGGAGAACCCTCATCAAGGTACCAGTAGAAAAGGAGACACCACAAAGGAAGACTCTCTTTAAAACAACTTGTAAGTGCTTGGGTAAGGTTTGTAAAGTTTTAATTGATTCAGGTAGTACACATAATATGGTTTCAGATGAGATGGTTGAAAAGCTTAAGTTGCAAAGGATACCATATGCTACCCCTTACAAAGTCTCTTGGTTAAATGAGGGTCAATATGTTTTGGTGAATGAACAAAGTTGGGTGGAATTTAACATAGGAGGGTATAAGGACAAAATTTTGTGTGACATACTACCCATGGATGTGTGCCATTTGTTGCTAGGGAGGCCTTGGCAATTTGATAGACATGCTATGTATGATGGAAGGAGGTATACTTATGAGATAGAAAAAGATGGGGTCTCTTATACCTTGACATAATTGAAAGAGGAGAATAAAGGACAAACCAGTGGATCTAATGTGATGATGGTAGGTAGGAAGGAGTTCATAAAGATAGAAGAAGAGGGGAACATGGACCTTGTAGCCACTCCAAAACCTAGAGACATTGTGACAGCAAAAAGGAACAAAGCTGAGAGATTTCATTTCAAACAAGAGGCTCCATTTTTTGTATTGCAAACTGAAAATGATAGTGGAAAGGAAGGGTCTATTGATTGTGCAGACCTCAAGGAGAGAGCAGCATCCAACATTGCAAGTTTAGGTGGTAAGAGTTGTGTTGTGTATTTTCAATCCAAGCCCCTTCCAAATTTGATAGGTGATGACGTTGGAAAGGAAAGTGTAACTCATTTTTTTCTCTTTTTCATTCAGAATGAAGACTTTACACATTCATTACAAATTTTACACAAGGGGACATGGGAGGTTAGACATGACCAATAGGGACAAAGAGGGATTGTACAACACTTTTGTTCAAATGCAGACTTAAGGAGTGAGGAGCCTAAATCCAAGATGAAACATGCTATGGAAGGAGAACAAGTTGTTGTGACAAATGCAATCAAGGGGCCATTAATTTCAATGCTACGGATTTACCTTTTGATTTGTATTTTTCACAAGTGATTGTGGTTGCAGGCTATGATACAAGTTCTCAGGCATTAGCAGATGTTGGAAGCATACAAGACTTCCCACCAAGGTTGGAAAGCAATGTAGGCACTCAGTCACTCAAAACACCAAGCCATAATGCTTATTTTCAATATTTGATTGAATGGAAGGGTTTACTCTATGAAGAATCTAATGGGATGAGTGAGGATTAAGTCCTCAAGCATGGATACATGGTTGTAGACTCAAAGGGGACTTGAGTTCATTTTGCTCAGGGAGTATGGTGTAGGGCACCTGGGTCTTCATGATGTAAAGGGGGTCTAATGTTAGTTTTTTTTTTATTAAGTCATTTTTTTTTGTAATAAGGTCTTTTGAGACCGTGTTGCATGTTTTGGGTCGATTTAAGTCATGTAAGGTCAATTTTGTGCTAGGATGTAAATGTTGCAAAAATTTGCAAAACTTGCACAAGCAACTTTACATTTTTGTGTTTTTGATAAGGTGAACAGTTAGTTTTGGCTTGAAAATGTTTAAATATTCCGTGTGGTTGAGGAAAACTTCTGGAGTTAAGTTTTGGTGATCAAACAATAAAATTACTCTATTTTCTACGTTTTCACAATTTTTTTGCTGCTATACAGAATAGTATGACCCTGTACGGCCTGAAAATGGTCTAAGCTTCATTGGAGTTGATGTTGAATTTAGTATTCTATCTTTTGCATTTGGTTTCATCCGATTTCATCAAGTTTGGTGTAAGTTAGGGAAGATTTACTGAAAGTTGTTTGAAACCCTCACTAGGGTGTGCCTTGACTGTAAATAATGGATTCCTCTCCATTCCACCAATGAATAGGCCTCAAACTCAGTGGAATGGATGTAGATAGGGTATATTTAGTGTTCACGATGTTGCAAGAGTAGGGGATGGTGTTATGTGCAAATTTGGTGGTGCCCTAGTCCATTTAACCTCATGTTTTTAGCATAGAAGTGCATAGGAGTTAGGGTTTGAAGTAGAACTCTTAAACAATGGATGGAATTGCTTGGAATGGTATCGGTAGATGTCATAAGATATGTCTGGGCTATTGGCATGAAGTTTGGAAGTTGAGGGGTTGAAGACCTAGTAGGAGAAGTCTAATTAGGCCTAATTCAAAGTGTAGTAGCAGAGATTTGGCCTATGTGTTCCAAAACACCCCCACCTGCATTTGAGATATTTTTTCAAGTGGCTTAATGGGTATATATAACTGCAATTATATTTTGGGTATGATATCTTTCAAGAATATTGTGTTGGAATAACCATCTATGGAGTACTACTAGGAGTTAGTAGACCTAGGTAAAGAAACCCACCAATAAGTGATTAAAACTTTAAAGAATTGATTGATTTAGGTCAAGTTGAACCTAACCACCCCTACTCTGCATCAAAGGGCTTAGTGGTATCAATGCCTCTAATAGGAGGTAAGGTAACTAAGTTCTTACTTATAAGCTACAACATAATGGAGTGAAGAGTATTGGGTAAAGGGGTAAATTGTCTACTCCTCTCCCTAAATGGATATGGATTTTTCATTTTTATGGAAGCCATTTGGGAGTTAACATGATTTTTTTGATGTGTATTTATTTGTAAAAATCCCTTATTTTGTTTCTTGAAAGGTTGGAAATTGTTATGGGGCACAGCTTCGGAATTCTCAAGATTGTTAGAAGGAAGTTTTGTTTCACGATGACTAATCGAATTCTAATAATCACGAAGTGTCGTGCACAAGTGTCTAAAGGAGGGAAATTTCAACATCTCAAGTTTAGCTTGAATATTGGTATGAAAAATTTCTATGAACATTCTTTGAAGGTCAGCGTTAGGAATCTTAATGTTTATTTGTGAGTAAAGCAATTGGTATCATTCTATGAAATTAGTGACCCTTTTATCTTTGTTTTGATTACATTGCATTAAATTAGCTAAGGTCATCTTGGGACCCATGTTCACTTGGAAATGGTTAAGAAAGGTATCAACAAATTCATTGAATGAATGAATTGAGTTATTCGGTAAAGAACAAAACCACTACAAGGTAGTGTCTTTCAAGGACCTATGGAAAATTTTTGCCAAGAGCTTGTCCTCAAAAATGAAGTCACTAAATAAGGTTGTGTATGCTAAGACATGGTCACTAGGGTCTCATTTTCCACCATATTTCCCAAGTCTAGGAATCTCTATGCCTTGTGTCATTTGTGCTCTCAATATCTCCAAGGATAAAGGGTTTATTTTGACATATTGTGAAGGTTGGCCATTTTGACTTTGGTTCAATGTAGCATTTTTTTGTTGGAGGGATGAAACATTTTGTAATATTTGGTTAAGAATGAGATCATTATTTGTGTTGTGAGATGGAGGTGAATAAGATGGAGGTGTATATGTATTCGAAGGGAAAGTGAATTGTATGTTTGTGAGGGGAGATGGATTAGGAGATATGAGATTTGAATGCACAAAGCTGAAGGGATTCCCTGTGGACATACCTAAGGTGGTATTGACATTCCTAGTGGGTTTTTTTGTTGTAACAGTTGGATTAGTGTATGTAGGAATAGAGGTCATAGTTGTGGAAGGGGGAATTGGATTTCCACCTTGACTTTTAGTGTACCCCAAAGTTTGAGCACAACTAGTTGTTGTAGGAACATGTTTATCAATAATGTGAGCTAGCCTACACACAATCTCTATTCCTTGTTCATTATCAAGAATTTCCTCATTTTATCTATGATAGGAATCGCAATACTAGCAATGTATTCAGAACTCACAATTTTTTACAATTTCTCTAAATCTTCATCCATTTATTTTAGTTCTTCTTGGGGGACATTAGCAACCATTGTGTCAACATCAATCACATTGGTTGTGGGTAGGGTGGTCATGGGAAATAGGACACGAGGTTTTGAATCTCATATAAGTTTCACCAAACCTAGATGCACCCAAAATGGAGAATAGGCACTAGATAAATGAAATAAAATAACCTAGAATATGAAGTGCAATATAAGTATGTAAAAAGAGATAGCAATTTTTAGATTCTAAAAAAGATAATTTACTTATTATGCTATGAAAAAACCTAAAAATGATGTATTTTACTGTCAATTTTGATTTTCAAACAATGCACTCAATTTGACCAATTGAACCTAATGCAAACAATAACATATTTTTTTGATTTATGAAACTAAAACCTAGATTTAACAGCAGATCAGAATGAAGCAAACAGAGACAAATCACTGCCCAAAATTTTGAAAAAAAACCTGTACGGGGATTGATTCGCCCTAGGGAAAATGGGTCTTAGCACAGGGGTTGCAAAAATTTAAATCCAAGTCTAAGGTTCAATGCTAGGGTTTCTCGTTTCATACTGTAAATTGTGGTTTCAATGACTGATTTTTCTAGATTTTGATGTCTAAATGTAAGTGAAATAAATGAAAAATGATGCACAATGTGACACTTTTTGAAATACAATTTTGACTCTATTTGTGAATGTGAATGATTGAACATACACTAATATGCAAGTACTATGCAAAATTAATGTAGTATGCATACAAAAAAAATTGAATTTTTTAAATTTTAAAGGATGTAAAATGCAAACCTAAAACCCTAAATGAGATGAAAACTAATGCAATGCAATGCAAATTAATGAAAATCCTAAATCTAGGGTTTCAATGGACTCCAAATTCAAAAAATTTGATGTACAGTGTCGAGTTCACAAAATTAAATGGGAGAAAAATATGAGATCATGGATTTTGAATGGGGGTATGCACCTATACTTTCCTTCCTTATTTCATTAGGAAAAAGAGATCCTCTAGGGAAAGATTGACTTTGAACCCTTAGGTGAGTCAACCTTGATGGAGATCTTCTTGTTTTCGTTATGAATTAGGACGGGATAAATTATCCTAAACAGTACTTTTGGGACAAATACTAAAAATAGTAAACAAACCCAATTATGCAATGTAACACTTGAAACATCAATTTTAAACATTAATCTAATAGAATCCAGAAATTTTCAACAGATCTGAGAAGGATGTGATTTTATGCATCTGTCACAAAAAGGTTGTGTTGAGTGTCCTCCTGGGACTCATTCACCCAAGGGAAAATGGGTCTTGCTACATGGGTTCAAAATATGCTTTTATAATCCTTTTCTCCTAGGTATGTACTCTCGATTCCTCTAAGTTTCACAGTCAGAAATTCAGAATTAAATTTTGAAAGTGAGTTTTTGTGGTTTGACGACAATATTGACAACTTTGCAACTTTGACAACTTTTGCAATTTTGCACTTTTGATAGATCCTCAATATTTCTTTGACCTAAGATCTGCAAAACACACAAGAGGGAAAATTTGTTTTCTTTTGGTGAATGGAGGTTTTCCTTGATCAAAACCCGTCGTGGTAATTAAACCTTGAAATGAAATGAAACATGAAAGAAATGATGAATTAACACTTGATATGTTGTAACTCACCAAACCCTTGAATTGAGATCCTTGAAGGACTAAAACTTAACACATCTCTCCAAGGTCTTGATCTTGAATAAAATGGCTTGATTGATGATGTGATCTTGATGCTTGAATCTTGACTTGAATGCTTGAAACCTACATCACAATGTTAGCTCCAAAAACATGAATAGATGCAAACAACTTGGACATGATGCTTGATAAATTGATTGTTGCAACAAATTATTGATAAATCTTCTCTTGAACACCTTTGACAATAATCTTTGCTATAGTTTTTGCTCTCATGAAATTCTAGCTTACTTCTAGGATTTGAATTGATAAAAAGATCTTGTATTTATAGGTCATTTTTTAATTTATAAAAAATTAAACATTACAAGCCGACATTTGAAATTGAATCTGGGATCATAAAAAGGCTTCCAAAAACATATTAAAATTTTGAATTTAGCAAATAAAGGGGACCCATTCACCCAGGGGAAAATGGGTCCTGACCTAAATTGCTAGGACCTATTCATTCTAGGGTGTAAAAAATGATAATTGCATTAATTAAATCATGATTCCCCTTTCGAAAATTGTATTAAGTAGACTTGTAGATGCATAATTGGGACAATTAGAGGCTTAATTAAGTCCAGTTAATTAAGGGACCCAAACATAGTGTGAAAATGTAAAGGAGTACATTTTTCGACACTACAACTTCATATCATATTTCAACATATAGGTGTGATACCTTGTTGGTATGTGGCGACTAATCGTGCTATACTATACACCTGGCATGTATCCTCACTAGGGTCTGGGGCTAGGCCGGGCCTTGGGCGGGGGTTCGGGGGCGGAAGCCCCAAAATTCCTATTTTTTTCGTATCATCGAAAAAGAAAAAGAAAAATGACTTTGTAAAACCCTAATTCTGGAAGCTTCTAAAAATCTTGTCATAAGGGGTTGGGATGGGGGTTACAGTATGTAGAAAAAGGCAATTATTCGCGAGATTATAATATTTTTTGCACTAGATAATAAAATCATTGGATGGCTGTGGTTTTGTGGATGTAGCTCGGATTGGGTGAACCACGTTAAATTCTCTGTGTTGTCTTGTTTCTGTTATAGTATTTGTGTGTTTTATTTAATCCATTCCTTCTAACCCTAACATACCTTTGTTCAAGCTCACCAAAAAGAATGTTATTATCTATACTTTATGTGTCTCATAATGGGTAGTTTGGGTTATATATTCCACTAGTCACTATAATCACAAAGTATTTGCAATTTGAGTTGTATTACAACTCTTACCTCTTGCACTTATCCCACCTTATGGCTTGTTCAATCTATTATAAGCATCCACCACCACCATTACCATTCCATCCTTTATACCATTTTATTTCCAGTATATTTCATTTCTTCCCATCGCTTTTATTTAGCAATTGGCTTTTTTCATAGGCTTTCAATATATATTACTTGCATTTATAAATGTGCTAACCATATATATATTTTATGGCATATATTTATGTGATTTTATCCATTCATGGATATTTAACTCTGGTTAACGTTACTTTCCTATATATATATATATATATATATATATATATATATATATATATATATATATGCTATATATATATATATATATATATATATATATATATATATATATATATATATATTTACATATTTCATTCTATTGCATACATTCAATATTCATCACTATTACTATATATACATTAATATCTATATATACACACACATATATATGTGTGTATCTATCATTTGATTATATATACATATATATACATATTAATATATATATATATCAATATTTAAATACAATAACATATCCATATATATATATATATATATATATATATATATATATATATATATATGTCTATATATATGTATATATATATGTATATATATATATGTATATATATATGTATATATATATATGTATATATATGTATATGTATATGTATATACAATACAAATATATTTATATATACGAATGGTCACATTCACATTACATATTTTTGTATGTGTATACGTAGACATTTTTTTCTATGCATGCTCATACATACATGTGTTCATGTGTATGCACCATCGCATATACAAATACATATATTCAATATATATGCGTACCTATATATGTGCATAACCAATACATAACTTACAACTATCTCCAACTTATCGAAGGTATTTGATTCTATGACTTAAATTAGAGAAACAACCAAAGGAAACCAAAGACAATAATTCAAATACTTCAATCTTCCTAAAAGCTATGACCAAGGATTTACTTACCGAATCCTGAACTAACTTGACTCAACTTGACCAAAATAGGATGTGAGTGTGTGATAGCTCAAATAGGCATATTAAGGGTTACCAAACCAAGCTCCTCTCCTAAGTGATACTCCCCCTCTCTTTCGTAGGCTCGATTATTTTCCTGCATCCAACTTAGTGCATCATAAAAGTAGTTATTCGATCACATGGAATTCATTTACATCATAAATCATTTGTATCATCAAAGCATTAAAGTAATCATATGGAAATACATATTCATTCAACACATTTTCAATTAGTATATACAAAACATAATCATGCATTAAAACATTTGGTAATCCCACAATGGAGTGTAACATAGCAAAGTCATGATTTTTGTTTAATATCATATTTACTCATAAAGGTAAAAGTAACCTAGTAACTAAGAAATGAGGTGTAACATACTTCCCCCTTGTGAATCATCGTCCTCGTTGATTTAAAGTACCAGAACATATAGATAAAGCCAAATAAAGTTTTTACTTTCAATTTCCCAAACCATGTAGGAAATGAGTAAATTATCATAAATATCCAAATAATCTTCCCTCATAGCATAGCCCTCTACAATCTTATCCTTACTGGACCTTGCACTGAGTGACTCTATAAACATATAGGAAGAACTTGTGTGCTTCAATAAAACTTTCTCTCTAGAGAACTATTCATCACAATTACATTAACTCACATTGACTCATATGTACATCATAAGTACAATAGTGATTGTATCCTACATAACACCTATACCACATGTTCTCATAGGCTTATCACACAATTATCATTAGTGTAACCCAAATGGAAAATGAATTCCAGTGTATTGTGCACTACATCATGGGTCCCATCCTTCCCTCTAGTCTTTATACCATCAGACAACTTAGAAGTTGAAACCATCCATTATTGACACTAATATTTACCTCGAACATAATAGTATTGGCTCTTGACTACTATCCATCTCAAGCATAATACTTGCCTTAGACACCTATCAATTTTGAGCATCATAGGACTACTTCTTAATTCAAGCTTTGTATCAACAAAGTTTTCCTTGATTATTTCAATCTATTCTTCGATTTATGACAACATTTCTAGTCTAGGTTAATCCTATTTCCTAGCGTATCCCAACTTATAGGAATTCAACGCTTCTTCCTATATAATGTTTCAAATGGATCAAATTTTAATGTGTATTGATAGAATTTTATTGTAATAAAAATATTCTACAAATCCTCCAAGATTTGGTTTATTCCATTTGCCTAACTAGCTGACTCAAGGTATTAAGTTGAGTTTGCATTCAATTAAATTTTCAACAAGGTGATCATAGTTTACAAAAAACCTTATCATTACTTGTGTGAGATAACCTTCTCAAGATCACCAAGCAATCAAACACTACTTCTCATAAATTTGTAGTTATGATTGGTACTCCACAAATTAATTTTTTCCAATAAGAGATTGGCTACCTTGATGATTCTTTCCACCATAACTTTATGCCAAACCCATTGATATAGAAAGATCAAAATTATCCTCATGATCTAGCACTTCCTCTCTAGAATTCCATGAGAATATACAAGTCCTACCGATGAGAACGTCATGTCTTCACCCTTTGGCATTCTAGACATTTTGCTACATACCTTGCAGCATCTCACTCTGTTTCCTTCTAGAATATAGTGGTTTCACATCAGTCAATAATCTTGTCATTCTATTTTTCCCTGAATATGACATCAATTTACCACACCCCATTCTTTAACTTTCTAAAATTTGGTACTTAGGTTATCCCTTTGATTCATAATAGTCCATCCAAAAAAATCTTCCTTGGACTTATGCCACATTTTATCCTCAAAAATATAATGAATAAGTATCATCGAGGAGATTTGTCTCCTTCAATATTGGGCATCTACAACTTAGTTTCTTTCTTACCCTTAAATATTTGATTTCAATTTCATAATCCAATTTCAGCTCCCAATTTCAGCTCCATCTATCTCCTCTGATGAGCTTTTAAATTGGTTGAATAAAAATTATTGTTAGATCATGTTGGTTTGATATTATCCCCCAAAAGATGTCCAAAACATTAATGCATAAATAAGTACCAAGCATGAACCTTTTTTGATAGCTCAAAATCATGTGGGGCATGGCCTCATTCATAAATATTCCCTTTCCTATTCCATAAGCGATAATATTTCCTTTCTTGAATAAGCATAACACCTTTTCCAAAGCATCATTAATAATCACAAATTGGTCTTCCGATACAAGAAATCATAAAATTGAGTTATAATTACTTCTCTTTCATTTGTTCAAAATCCTCTAACTTTTCTTGTCCATACCAAATCTTTTAATAATAGTTCCAATACCTTAGCCTTTAACTTCAACAACCTTGTTGTGTTCATTGAGTACGAGACTTCGGATGTAGGGTCTTTAAACCATGTCTTACAAAGAAGTCAAAAGTTCTCCCAAACTAAAAATGCATCATTAAACTTCGTTGAATAGGGTACTTATCTAATCCATATACTCTCCTTCTTCCCCTCCTTGGTGTTTCCAAACTTATATAACATTGCACCATCTTTGAACTTCATGTAATATTTTAACATTTTTCTCATTGGCTTTTGATAGTTGAATGACTATTACTTGCCTTTCTTACCCTCCACGGTATACCTTCAAAATACATTTTGTTCCCAAATAATTCTTTTGATTTGACAACATATTCTTCTTCCATATCCATTTACTTCTAGAACATCTTCAAATGATCTCTAAACATAAATTTATTTATTTTTTATGAACCTATAATTTTCATTTGAACTTCAACCAAACTATGCTCTATCTGAGCCCTTGTCAAAATAGTTTGCTTAACTATTCAAGGTTTTTCCTTCCAATCATCTTTCTAAGAAATTTTGTCCAAAATATTTGGTGATTTCATTTTTGTCATAACCTTAGACACTTCAAGTGTTGTTCAATTTCTTTTCTCATTTTCAAGTCTAAACTCCAAATTGACCTTACCCATTTTGATTGGTGGGATCATGTCCATCCTTCGTAGGTTGCTTCTTTTTCTGACCCATTTTGGTCTCTAACCTTTATCATAAGGTTTCAACTTTCACTCTTGATTTGTGATTATTATTGCAATATTTTAATCTTGTTTGAATCAAGTTTGTCAGAAGGTTATCCTGCCTCCTGGATACCTCTCTAGTTGGTTTTTGATTCATAATATGTAATTGAAGTTTCCAATTTATGATAACAATTAGTTCTTTTTCCAATAAAGCATTTGTACGAATAGATATAAACCATATTCATATATTCATGGTATCCTTATTCATAACCTTTGACTCTTTGCAACTACAGGTTGTTATCATAAGAGTGGATTACTTCGGTTTTCTTTCTCACCCTTAGAGTCATTTAAACACTTTTTTAGGGTGGAGGTACTCATAGGTAATCCTCCATCACCTTCCTACTCAACCCTGTTGCATAACTTCTGAAATCCAAGGGTGTCTCTTAATGAGTTGTTGGTTTAGGAGTTCCTACCCCTAGGGACGATTCTTTCCTAGTCCCAAATTTAGGCAAGTTCCAAGAAAATTGGTTTTCTTATTGTTTCATTGTTCTTCCTTTCCCTTGCCATTTTGGCATAAGAACCTTTCAATTATTACCTACTGATAATATTTACGTAATGAGCTCATAGGTTCTAGAGCTAAACCTAGCTCTGATACCACATGTAACAAGCCCAATGTTTTACCTTTTGATTTTACCTATGTTTTAACCCCCATGTGAAAGTTTAAGTTTACCAACTCATAGCAATAAATTTAATTTTTCTAATTCAATAACAAGATGCACATTCGAAATAATTCCCATTTCAAATTTTCTTTGCATATATATAAATAAGCATTACATAATTCCAATTAATTATTTCATATTACATAATCCCATGTAATGATAACATTTTTTCCAAATACAATTTTAATAAAGATAAAGATACATGAATACATGCATAGCTTCTAAGAGCTTAATGAAATAGAGTACAAATGATCTAGATGTCCCTTCCTAGGCATACATCCTCAAATTTTGACTGTCACTTGTATGAGGGAGAGTATCACCCAAGCACTTTTCCTCCAACCACGGACTTACTGCGATCCCCTGCATATCTACCTAACTAGTAAGATGGCCCTACCCTTCAACGAAGAGATTGGTTCAACAACCTCATAATACTAGCCTTCCTGAGCATGGTGTTTTGTAGTACATAACTAGAGCTACCATACACTGGCCACAACCTACACGCATGATATTCCCAACCTAGTTATGCAAATCTAGCTCATAGTGAATCGACAAGTGTAAACAATGGTTACTTACACTACTTTTTCCAAAGATTTGATATAAAATCATTCACTCAGAACTGAATTTGTATGTGTTGGGATATGGTGTTGTACACCATTGCATAAATTGATTTATTATAATGTTGTAATTAAATAATTATTTAGTTGTGATACACCTTGGTGGTGGTGTTAATCACACTAGGTAATTATTTGGGGACCCACTTATGTTGTATTGTAACATTGTATTATTATTTAATGTGTGGGAGACATATGATAATAATTTAATATTGGGGAAATATTAAATAATGTGATGTCTTAGTACCCAATATTAAATAAGGGGTTAGTAGTTTTGTATTCACATGGTTTTGTGGTACATAAATTCACCTTACCACTAGTTGTATTTTGTGTGAGCTTGTGTCTATAAAAGCAAACACATATGTAGTGGTTTGGGTTGGGCTGAGTGCTTTTGGATGTCATTATTGAGACTTCTTTAGGAGTGCATTTTTGAAGCATGGCATGGGATTTGTGGATTCATGCTTGGACACATGGGGATGCATTGGAGGACTTGATGCTTTAGAGGTGTTCATTGTAACTCTTGTATTTTCTTATGGTTGATTAATATGATGGAGTATGGATGCTTTTAGAGGCTGGGTTTTTCCCTCTTGAGGATTTTCCCAGGGTATATCTTGTGTCATCTTTGATGGGTATGTTGTTTATTCTCTTGCATATGGATTATGAGTACGTATTTGCATTGTTATCTCTTTTGGGCTATGTGAAAATTGTCATTAGATGGCTACAAGTTTCCTTATAGTATGTTCACCCACCCCTTAGCTCGATTTGGTAAATGACCACTCATACTCTTTTCAAACATAACATAATTTCAACCTAAAAGGTGATGGTATAACTAAGTGACCAACTAGGTTATTCCCATCCATGGATTATCTTAACCCCAGGAATAACCAAATTAACTACACAGCATTAAATGACTCCATTTCAAAAGTATAATCACAACATTAAATGATTCCATTTCAAAACTATAATCACAACATTAAATGACTCCATTTCAAAAGTATAATCACAACATTAAATGACTCAATTTTAATAGTATAATCAATAATCAAGTGATCAATCTGACCAGATAGGTTAATCCCAACCTATGCCTTCAATCAAAAAGTAATGCAACAATCAAGTGATCTTAACAATCATGAAACCTCTCTTTCAATATGACTAAAATATTCACATGTTTATAATGTTCACTACTTTCATATCTAATTTAGAGGACATTATCATCTTGAGAGGAGTTTTTGCTTCTGCACCTATAAGTCTTCTTCATAATACGACTTTGGGTTTCCAAAACATAAGTCCTCTTCTAGAATTATGTGAATAGGAATAGACTCTTAGTCATGTATAAGACAATAGCATAATCAAAAAGTACATTTTTCAACCCTATTGTTGAATATCATTTTACCAATTAAGTGTACACCCTAACCCTAGGGTTTAGACTATTTTCCTACTTTCAAGGAAATATGAGTAACCATTCAAGGATAAACTCCCAACATACTTTGCACAACATCGTGATTATCAATGAAGATATAATTCATCTAACTTGTTATCATTCTCGTACATTACTAACATCATCGTGCAAGAAAAATAGGTAACATGCAATCATCATATACATATACCTTCTAGATAGTTATACAAACATGTCGATCATAATAATTACATAAGTATCATACTATTATGATATCCAAAACAAATTATTTCCAATCTAGCCATATTCACAAGCTTGCTCAATAATTATGGTAGGTAATTATAACTTTCTCAAGCACTTGCATCCATTCAATGAAAACATAGATTTCGTAATAGAAAGAATAATAGTAAGATAGACTAGCACGCTTGGAATTATAGCTCCCACGAATAAATTTCCTGCTCAGCTTGATTCCCATGGTCACACTTGTTGCTCCTTCTATAATCATCTTATCTCCAACCCTAGCCTCTTTCCAATCTCTCAAAACTCTCAAAAAGTCACAAAATCTCAAAGAAACCTCACTTTTCTCACTATTACACTCAACACTGAATTGCACAAAAAAACTACAAGATGAACTCTCAAGAATGAATGAAATGAATACCAGAAGGTTAAGAAGTTGCCTCTACTTATACCAAAAATTGAGAAACTTATTGCTACAAACAAGCTCTACTATCTACCACCTTTTCTCTTCCAATTGTCACCACTTAACAGCAAAAACCAACTTCTCCTCTAAATGAGTCGACTAAGCCAATTGAATTGAAATGTGGCTACTCAACAGTTGAAATGCAAACACATATACAATCCCTACCGCTTTAGCCTCCCTAATATGTCTGAGTCGCCCTCTTTAACTGCCAGCAACTACTCTTTTACTAAGTCAAAAGCAGAAATGTTTACCTACAGGTTTCTTATTTGCATTGTGGTTGGCACAGCAAGTCAACCTCTTCCTTTAGCCTCATCCAGCTCGTGGCTTGACCAATTCTTATGGTTGTGTGTGGCTTTTTACTCATTGAATTCTATTTGCTTTATACTCCATATCATGGCGCAGCATATAGGTGTGATACCTTTGTTTAAGCTCACCAAAAAGAATGTTATCATCACTATACTTTATGTGCCTCATAATGGGCAGTTTGGGTGATATATTCCACTGGCCACTATAATCACAAAGCATTTGCAATTTGAGTTGTATTACTACTCTTACCTATTGTGCCACTTATCGCCACCTTATGGCTCATTCAATCAACCCCTTTAATGGCTTTATTAAGCATTACTTCTATTGCCATTTCTACACATTTCCTATGGAGATTATGCATTTACCTAAACTCCCATCACTACTTCCATACCATGCATTTTAATTTGTTTTTTAATTTTCTATGATTCCTATGTTTCCATCACACTATTTATGCATAGTATTTCAGTTTGAATGTTTCATATTCCATCACTTTATATATAGTGATTTACTTATTAATATAAGCTTTCAATATATATTACTTTGCACGTGCAAATGTGCTAACTTTATAGCAGCCTTTATGGCATTATTAATTTGATTTTATCCATTCGCAGATATTTGTATTAACTATAAAATGGTATATAATGTTACCTCTATATATATATATTTATTGTAAAATATATATATATATATATATATATATATATATATATATATATATATATTTTTTTTGTAAAATATATATTCCCAATATATATATATGTATATGTATATGTATATATAGATATTAATATGCATATATATTATGCTAGTGGTGCCTGTATATATTCTATGTATGTATGTATGTATGTACCTATATATATGTGCATAACCAATACATAACTTATGTAACTATCTCCAACTTATCAAAGGTATTTGACTCTATGACTTAAATCAGAGAAACAACCAAAGGCAATAATTCAAACACTCCAATCATCCTAGAAGCTATGACCAAGGGTTTACTTACCGAATCCTGAACTAACTTGACTCAACTTGACCAAACTAAGATGTGAGTGTGTGATAGCTTAAATAGGCATATTAGGGGTTACTAAACCAAGCTCCTCTCATGAGTGATACTCGCCCTCTCTTTCGGAGGCTCGATTATTTTCCTACATCCAACATAGTGCATCATAAAAGTAGTTAGTCGATCACATGAAATTTATTTGCATCATCAAAGCATTAAAGTAATCATATTGCAATACATATCCATTCATCACATTTTCCAAACATAATCATGCATTAAAACATTTGGTAATCCCACAATGGAGTGTAACATATCAAAGTCATTATTTGTATTTAATATCATATTTACTCATAAAGGTAAAAGTAACCTAGTAACTAAGAAACGGGGTGTAACATCTATGATGACATGTTGGAATTGATGGGTTTTAGTGCAAGTCAATTTTGATTGACTTGGTAACTTTTCAATTTCATATGGCTGACCAATAGGGGAAGAGTCAACTTAACTATTGTTTCAAATACCTCCAAACACAATTTTGATAGGTTTAGAACTTTATAGTATATAAAAATTTACAACACCTAAATATCCTAGACCAATACAATGTCTGTTGGGCTTTATTGTCTCCTAGACTTATATAATAGGAAAATATTCAACAATGAAACTAACAAGAATTGATATCTATAATGGGTCTCAATGACATGTTTTTTTATTTTTCCACAACATTTTTGTGATATAGGAGAGAGCTAAACACTTTTCTTTAAGGAATTTTTATCTTTTCCTACCTTTTGAGTTGTACTACTTGAAGAAGAAATATCAATATTTTTGTGACAAAGGGGGAGGCTTAACACTTTTCTTCAAGGACTTTTTATCTTTACAAACCTTTTGAGTTGAACTACTTGATGAAGGAACACCATTCTTGATAACATATTTCTTCTTTGTTAAGGCATTGGGTGTTTGATCTTATAATGGATATGCAACCTATTGATTTATTGCCACAACATCTTGTATTGATTGCAAAATTACATAATAAAGACTTGTGATGATGTTAATATTTTGATATTATATTTGCTTCGTGTTTGTTACTGGCATTAATTTACAAAGATAGCATGTCATTGATGTATAGTGTGGACAAGATCACAAAGATTACTAAAACATCTTATTTGGGTTCCATTGACAATATTTGGAGATAGTACAATTCATAGAACCTAATGACTTTTGTCATCAAATGGAGATGAATTGGTTCCTTATCACTCCAAAAGGTTTTCTTTTTTGTATACTACTAGACCAATATAGCAAACATCTTGATATGCTCGTCCTTATAATATATTCATCGATATGTGGAAGTTCATCCTTTCAATATACTCATGGATATGTGAAAGGGACATTAAAATATGTGAGATTCTAGAGAGATATGTAGCACTCGAAAAACATGTGAAACTGATTTTCCCTATCAATGACAATTGCTTATAAATAAATCTAGAATTTCTTCCTACCAAGATTTATGTCTAATAATAACAACAAATGGGTAACAAAAGAACATGAAACTACTAATGTCCTTATTTTTTCCTAGCAATTTATAAATATCAAGACACATACACCATTATTGCAACTATATTAGACATTCAATGTAGTAATTCAATTGCAATAACTTCACCCTTAAATGTCAACTAGAGACATAATACACACTAACGAGTTTATTTTAAGAATTACTATTTTAATTCCCCCTCATGCTATATTTTTAAACAAATGCTCCAATAAAACTTTTAAATCTCGGACTATAACCTAAAAACAAGTTTTCGAATGGTCTGTGAGTTTTGCCTGAAAGCCATGAAGTCATGGACCTGAACATGAAATGGGAAGCCAATTATAGACAAAGGTTCATGTGGATGAGCCATGTGAACTCAGGGTTTACAGATACGGCTTCAGCAGGAATAGGCTTAGAGACCGCTGGAAAATAGACATGTTTTATGGGAAAAGGAATGCAATTTGCTGCTAGGGCACGCATGAAATATTGTTGATGTGTGGATGATGCAGGTTATGGCACGAATCAAATGGCGTGCGAGTAATGGAATGTTTTGCAGGTCGTGGAATCGGGAAATAGGACACAAATTCTTTAAATAGTGAGCACGGATTTTGCAGAAAAATTCAACGAAGAGGGCATGCGAACTATTACGGGAAGATGTGTGATTTAAGAACAAGGACGTGCTGAAGAGTGACGAATATATACACAGGATCTGTATTTCGCTGAAGCTCTTCAACTCACAAGAACAGTAAGCGCCTGACTGTTTAAAATTTAAATGATTTTAAAATTTAAAAAATGGTAGAAACTAAACCTATAACAGATATATAGATATCTCTGTGTCTAGTCATTTTGATTATGAAAGATTCAAACCCTGGAACTCTCACAGACTTAACCTTTGATGGGAAAAGCATAACTAGCGGAAATGCCAAACTTCATAAATTTCAAACTAGAATAAGTTTGAATGGTTGTAAATGAGTCCACGAGGGATCAAATCTTGTTGAGTGCAAGGCTCTGATATCATAAGGGATAAGGCCGGCAAAATTTGCGGAATGGATACCTCTCAGTCCTTGGCTCTTAGACCAAGAGGTTCAGCCTATGGCTAGTGTGCCTGTATGGATTGCAAAACAAATCTGGGTTTAATATAAAACCCTCCATCACTGAAAAATAGCATCCATTCATTCAATCAAATTGTATATATTTATCAATATGAAAATGATTGTTGAGTACATTTTCTAGATGACCATTCAATTTTTAGTATGTCTGGGATTATTTTTTTTTATTATTGTGATGTAGATTGCCTTAAAAATCACTAATCATGTAATCATTGATCATTATTCCACTATATCAATGATCCATATGATTTCAATGCTTATTATTACTATTCTCGATCGCATGATTAACTAGCATGGTCTCTTTCTACAAGGTCCATGATTATCAATCCCATAATTTATAATCCTACGGTTGCTCATGTTTATGCTAATCTTGATTATTTCGTATACTCGCATGTTTTATGATGATTACACTTTTTCCTATCGAGTTTATCATGATGATATCTCACAATTATATGTGCTTACAAGATCTCTTATCTAGCAATCATGGCTAATTTTCATGGACCTATTTTTGGGTATCACTAGGAACATTTTTCCACCTTTCATTATGTGTGCTTCATGAATATACCTTTTGTAGTCTTCTTAGGTGTCACATCATAATACATTTACATTCATGTATGATTATTAAGATTTACATGCTTATAACAATTTTTATATATCTTTTATGCTCTCCTCCAACTTAATTGTTTTTTTTATGCAATTAACTAGAGGGGGGGACATAAGGTAACTAACATTCTTTTTTAAGCATGGTTGTAGTGACTATTATGTGATGAAAAATCATTTGAAATGGTACCACATTGATTTTATTTCCTCAAGGTTGTATCTGTTGGTCTGCTACTCTAAGTAGTATCCTTGTTCCACCCCAAGTGGAATATCTCACACCCATTTTCTTGTTTTCTTTTTCTATTGATTGTAGAGAACGTCTTCTTGTTTTCAAAGCCTATATGATGTTATCATTGAATTATTTTTTTGTTTTGTAGGATTTCAAGGCAAGTACTCATGTCAAGGGAGTGTGTTCCAAGAAGCAACATCAATATCCTTATTTGCATACTTTGTATGCCTATCTAAAAAGAATTTACTACTATGTCCTTAACCTATATTGTGCATGGAGTATGTGTAACTAACTTTTGGGTAGTATAACCTTTAATTAAGTTATATAGTTTTATATGGGTGGTTAGTCAACTTAGGTGGTATCCATGGCATAAGTATGGTATATATAGGAGGAAGTGGTTAGTTTATTATTATTATACTATGAATTATGTTTTTTAAAGACTATTGGAGATAGCCCTGTTGAAATGGATTTTTTTTAGGTTGTCCCCTCAAAATGGTTTATTATTATAAAATATTTACAACATATTTTCTATTGTTAAAGAAATTCCATTGCATTTACTTTCATGTTGTAATGCAAAAGCATTCAAGGGGTGTGAGCAATATTGCATCAACCAAAAATATTTCTTTTAATGTTTGTTTATTTTGTGGTGTGTAATTGAATAAGTCAATTTTAAGGCACTGCATATCATTGATTTGTGTTTCAAGACTTAGAACCTCATAACTACAAATCCTAAGCACAATCAATTTTCAAGTGGTGTGTAATTGAATAAGTCAATTTTAAGGCACTGCATATCATTGATTTGTGTTTCAAGACTTAGAACCTCATAACTACAAATCCTAAGCACAATCAAGTCAACAAAAGAACCACAAGTCACTATAGATGATTATAACCAGTTGTGGTTAGGATCATACTTTGTGATGTGTTTAGAACCTTCCATTTGATTTCTATATATTACTAATCACCACGCATTTGTTGTTCACTTGAGGAAGTTACTTGAGACATGTATCAAGTATTAACTATATAAAAATAAATGTGGCAAGTATTCAAAACTTGCATCAAAGTATTAATACTACTTGCTTCTCTATAGGCCCTACCAAGGGTTATATATGAAATTGCACTACATTTGAAGACTCCTTACTCATTGGGGATAATAATACATGTTACCAATAAACCTAAATGCAATGCCAAGGTGGTGCACCAATTTTCAAGGTAAAAACTATGGGGAAAATATTAAGTTTTAGTGCTAATTATCCTGATCACCTTACTCTAGGAGTATAGATCACAGTATCAATCACTACATCATATCCTATATGAGAGAAGTCTTATATGATTTAATAAAAGAGAGAGAAAAGATAGAAAACAAAAATCAAAGATTACAGAAGAAGCTAACGAAGAGTCTACGAAGGACGAAATGCATTAAGTGAGATCTTATGTCATAGTGTGATCTAATGTAATTCATTGGTTGAGGCCTAGAACTTACAATGCAATTATTGGATCAATGAAGTGATATTGATTTGTACAAGTGAATTTATCTTCTAAATTAAATCAAGTTAAGAAAGAAAAGTGATGCAGGAGCATCTAGGGGTACCAAGCAATCCTGCACAACCAAAAATAATTTATTTTATTATGCTTGTGTTTTATTTTGATTTTTGGCTGCAGGTGTAAATTGTTGAAATTTTCAACTCCTCCAACGTAGCAGAATTTGGTGATGGATTGTGGAAAAATCAATTAATTAATTGATTCACTTTTTTATTGTTTTAAAATATTTGAGAAGTGTTAATTTTCTAAAAGGAAAATCTTCCATGTCCAAGCCTATGAGTGGACAATTATTGTAAATTGTAACTCCATTCAAAAAAAAAAATTGAAATTGCATCTTGTTGGACTAGAATAATGGGCATTGATGGAATGGAAAGAGTGGGTGTAAGGCGAGAAGAAAAATTTGAATTTCACATTGCATGTACATCCTAAGAAGAGGAAATCCATGCCAAGAGAGTAATGAGCATTTTGGAGGTTTGACTGACATCATATTATTATTGAGAAAACAGAAAAGATTGTGTGGGTCATAATTATGAGACCTGGTCTCAATAAAACGGCCATAACTTTCTCATACAACAAGGAAATTAAGAATTTCAAAATGATCCGAAAAGTTGGAAATGAGGCACCAAACCCAGAAACTATTTTAGAAAATTCTAACAAATGATAGAGCATTGATAGGCAAAAAGTGACGGGTTTTCCCGATGGTTTTAGTGGAGGTTGATTTGAGAAACCAATAGTGGTTTCTTCTCACCCAATTTATATTTATTGATGCTTGCTCATTTGGTGAACAGGGGGGGAGCAGGCGGGGGCTTTGGAGAGTTGGGGGTTGCATATCTAGATGTTGTTGGAATGATGTTGGAATGTTGAGTTGCAAATTTTTGTATGTGTGAAGCTCATGTTGTATGTGAGCATATGAGCTCCATGATTATGTAATTCATTTTCAGATTTGAACTTAATATATGTTGCAGATTTGTCTTCCATTTCTATGTGTTTAAGTTAATTTGTTGCATTCTTCCATAGAGTTGTATGTGTGTTTCTAATTAGATTTGAAAGGGAGAGTCTCCCTTGCCATTAAAAATTTATGTTGGTTGCAAGGTTGGATAATCTTTTATTGGATCATTTGATCTTGATTTCATTAGATGGCATTAGAGAAAGATTTAATTTGGTTTGGTTTCAATTAAACCTAGAATTGATTTCCTTAGGTTGGTAAATTAAAGAATATCAAGAAAAAATATTTTGTCGTGAGTCTTCAAGTAGGGAACGATTAGGTAGCAAATTCTTGTGATTTGAAATTGGTTGTGTACAAATCACTAAACTTTGAAGCAGGAAATCCCCGAGTGGCAAGAAATTGAAGGGTGATTCCTCGGGTTTGAAAAAAGGGAAGAAAAATGTTGTGGGGGAAAAGGTGGGGGATCCCCCTTTGTCGGGTTCAAAGAGGAAGGTGGCTTTGAAGGTTAGGAGTTCCGAGAATAAGTCTAAGCAGAATGTTGGCTTGAACCAAGAGGAGACTATTAGTATTGTTGTTGAATCCCCTAATGATGAGCCTCTACAAGTTACTGGTGGTTTGGATAATGTGAAAGTGCAGGAACAGGGGATGAAGGAGTAGGATAAGGGGAGGAGTGTGGTCGATGAGATTGAAAGTTCCTTACGCAAGATTAAGGTTCATGTTGCTAATCAGAAAGGGAAGGATGTTCTTGAGAATAAAAATATTAGTAGGGATTCCCTAAAGGACTAGGCAAATGATAGGGATGTCTTCAATTGCAAAAGGGAGGAGTTTCCACATGTGCTTGGTTTGGAAAATGATGGTACTTTAACTCTCTTTAGGTTTTTTAAATGGGATTTCAAAGAATTGAATCTCACAAATGTGAAGGTTTGTGGTCTGGTTAATAAAGTTGGGGAGTCCTCTACTCCCATGGAGCCTTCTGTGCAGACCCAAATAATCAAATTGTTGATATGATGAAAATTGTCATTGATGAGATGTTGAAGATGAATGCTTTTGAATTGAGAATCTCGGCTCTGGAAGATAAATTGGATTGCACTTATCAGAAGCTAGATAGGGTTGTAGATGTTAGTCTACAATGAAAAATGAAGCTAAGGGTATGTGTTTCCTAAATGAGAAAGTGAGGCAATGGCTAGGGGATGCGACTGGCGGGAAAGATGTTGAAGATGTGATTGACATCCCTAGTGTTGTAATCAAAAGGGTTAGTGAGAAGGATCCTTGTACTAGAACTCGTAACAAAACAAAGTTGAATGTTGTGATCCCTACTAAGGAGATCACTGAGGTTATGAATGTGCACTAGAATATTATTGACAATGATATGGAAGCGGCTGATATCTTGAAGAACCTGTAGTCTCTTGATGTTTTTGTTCCTCTTTTTGGCAGTTGTTTTGTTGGTTTTTTGCTGCTTGTTGGCTGCTCATTTTGTCTTTGATTATATGTTAAGTCAGCAGTCTTTTTTGTAAAGGATTTCGTGGTCCCTTCAAAACATGTTTTACCTATAATCAAAAACATGAGAATAATCAAGAAAAAGTGGTCAAGTCTATCAATGGTTTAAAAGGATCAATCTAGGAAGATTTGAGTATGTTAACTATCAAGTCTATTGATGAAGCATATCTATTTTCCCTAAAGATGGAGGGAAATGGACCCAAAGATTCTAGACCAAAAAAATAAAGAGGAAGAGGAGGTAAATTTTCAAGAGGTAGAAATTAAAGAGGCAGAAGAGAAACTCATAATAATGATGTTGATCATAATGCAAACTATGAAAGTGGTCACAATAACAAATCTAATAATTAACAAAGGGGTAGAAGTAAAAATGAAATAGTTGGTGGAAGACCAAAAATAATCATTTGTTTCAAATGTGGAGGTGAAGGACATAGAGCATTTGAGTGTAATCAATCACAAGGAGAATATGATAGGAGATTTAAAAGAACCAAAAGTGCAACACATTTGGATGAGAAATTTTTTTATAATCAACAAGTATATTGCAATAAGGTGAGTCATTACTATTAAAAAGAAATGTTGAGTCCTTTTTAAATTTTAATTGAACCTATATAAAAGAAAAGTTTGTTTAGAATTATATATAAATTTGGAGGTAAACATTACAATGTGGTCATTCACAATGACAGTACTAATAATCTAGTTACAATTGAAATGGTGAACTGAAATCTAAAAAGGTTGGAGTATCCTAATCCCTCTAAGATTAACCAAGGTACACATTTTGATATTATGCCTATGGATGTTTGTCACATTTTGCTTGGAAGATTATGGTAGTTTGACAAGAAAAGCTATACATGATGGAAGAAAAAATAGGTACACATTAACCAAGGTGGAATAAGACATGGACTATTACCCTTGAAGGAAGAAGGTGAGCAAATGAATAGCCTTGTAAGGGTAGTTATAGTGAAGGGTAAGCAATTCTTGAAGAATCTAAAGAATGAATAGGTGTGGTTGTTGTTACAAGTAAAGGAGAAACTACAAAAATGGAAGAAGAAAAAATGACAGTTCAGCTTGAATTTATTAAACTATTGGAAAAATATATTGTGATATCATCCCTAATAATTTCTCTAAAGGGTTACCTCCAATAAGGAGTATAAGTCATCATATGGATCTAATTCTAGAAGCAAGTTTAACTAACAAGCTAACTTATAAATTGATTGTTGAGAGTAAAGAAGTGAATAGGAAAGTTGTATAACTATTGAAGAATATATTAATAAGGGAAATTTTGAGTCCATGTGTAGTACAAGGAATCTTACAACTAGAGAAAGGATGAGAATGGAGGATGTGTACAAATTCTAGAACAATAAACAAGCTTATTGTCAAATATAGATTTCTTTTGCCACAAATAGATGATCTAATGGACCGTTTAGTGGTTCAAAATCTTTTAGTAATAAGATAAATCTTAAGAGTGGTGTCATCAAATTAGAATTAAAGGAGATGAGCAAAAAATTGCATTTGAAACAATAGAAGAGTTGTATAAATGGTTAATTATACCTTTTAGATTAACAAATGCACCAAGTAATTTCATAAGATTGATGAATGAAATATTGAAGCCATATTTTGATAAATTTATTGTTGTATACTTAGATAATATTGATTTTTCATAAAAGTGAAGAACATTTGGAGTATATCAAGTTAATATTGCATACACTTAAAAGAAGAAAAGTTGTTGATGAATGTAGAGAAATGTACATTTATAAAACAAGAATTCATTTATTTAGATTTTATTATTTATGTTGATGAATTAAAGATGGATCATAAGAAAGTTAAAGTTATTATTGAATGGTCAACATCAATAAGTTAGATCTTTCTATGGATTGGCTAGTTTCTACTAAAGCTTATCAAGAATTTTAGTGGGATGTCCACCTTTTATTGATGTCATAAGGAGTGAAAAAGGGATTTCAATGGATTGTTGTGGTAGAAAGAAGTTTTTAATTGTTGAAGAAGGTAATTGAATGGTCTATGTTAGGTTTTAAAGATTTTGGTAAGTTATTTCAAGTTGATTGTAATGCAAGTGGAAATGCATATGAGATAAAATTACCTAAAGATGTGGGTATTTCATCTATTTAACAATGTTGATTTTTATAAATATCATGAAGGGAATCAAGAACCTAAACCATTAATGAATTTGGAAGTACTATTACCTACAAAACTAATGGAAGAAATGGAAAAGATACTTGCGCAAAAGATAGTGAAAATACTTGAAGTGGAAAGACTATCACTTCAAGATTCTAATTAGATATCCAAAGTAGAATTTGACCAACTTAGTTTTCCTTTAGCTCATTTTTCTAAACAAAAGTGAGAGCACACTTTTTTATTACCCAAGATGTCTAATGGAAGAGCATCTAAGGTGTAAAAGCAATCTTTCATCAACCAAAAATATTTTTGTAAATGTATGTTATGTAGATAATTCGTTGATTTTCAAGTGTAGTGTAGTTGAATAAATCAAGCTTGAGTTACTGCATATTATCACATTCATGTTTCAAGACAAAACCTCATAACTACAAATCCCAAGCATAGACAAGTCATCAAAAGCACTATAAGTCACAACAAATTATTATAATTGGTTGTGATTGGGATCATACATTATGTGGACCGTATAGAACCTTCCATTTGTTTTTTGTTTTACTGATCACTGCACCTGTTGTTCACTCGAGGAAGTTAATTGAGACATGTATTGGGTATTCATTGTATAAAGGTAACAAGTATTGAAAACTTGTTATGGGTTTTAATGTCACCTACTTCTCTATAGGCCTAGCAAGGGTTGTATGTGAAATTGCATCACATTTGGAGACCCCTAGCTCATTAGGGGTAGTAATACACATTACCAATGAACCTACATGTTATGTCAAGGTGTGTTGATTTCCAAAGTAAATTGTTGGTGAAAACATCTAATTTTGAGGCCAATGATCTTATCACCTTACTCTAGGAGCATAGATCTCCTATATAAGAGATTTCTAGTATTGTTTGAAGACAAATTAGATAGGTGAGAGAAAGAAGACAAGACAAAATAAAATATTAAAGAAAAAGTTGAGTTACAATTTATGAAGGAAGAAATATATTAAGTGAGATCATATGTTATAGTGTAACCTAGTGTAATTCATGGTTGAGGCTTAAAACTTGTAATACAATTATTAAGTCAATAGAGCATTGTTAATTTGTAAGTAATTTGCTTTATCTACTAAATTAAATCAACCTAAAGAAAAGAGTTATGTTTGTCACAAGGTTGGATAATCTTTAACTGGATCCTTGATCTTAATTGCATTATGTTGGTTGCTTGATTTTACTGGCATGCATTCTTATGCTAGTTTGCATGGAACTCAAATAGGGAGAAAAATGTAATGGTGCAATTTTCCCCTTTGCTTTCAACTCACTTTATATAGTTATATTTTATACAATAACAAGCATACAAATGGTGCATTTCTTGTTGGTAGTTAGCATATAACATGAGTGTTTTGTCTCCATTTGTACTCACCCCTGAGGACTAATGTTGATCCTAAGATTCATAAATTAGGTTCACAATTACACAAATGACCTAGGTTAGATGTGAAGTTATAAAAAATGATCACTTAGCTTTTGATTGTCAAATTCAAATTTACAACCAACCTAACCATCCTAACTAGTGGGCCAATTTGATGTGCGAAACATTTCATTTATAACGCTCACAATTGTATTTATAGGGGTAACCCTAGTTCATTTCAATTCTCTAGCATTTAAGATATATTCACATAGTCAAAGTAATTATTACCACATTGCTTGCTTGCATCAATATATGTTACATGTTTCCTTGTATTCAAACATTTTCAAAGTCATTGACTCAAAATCCTTAGAAATTTTGACACAAGGGAGATGGCATCCCTATCACACACAAACTCCTAATCACACACAAGTTTTTATACAAAAGAATATACTAAAATTTATGGAACTAAAGATGAACATTCAAATATCTACAAAGATTTTATTTGTGCATCCAAATCAAATCGCCACTTGCATTGGTTAGATTCACAAGTGTGCAATTGATCCCACATTTATGAAAACAAACAAAAACTTAACTAGTTTTAAAACATTCACTAAAGCTTAACTGCTTTTGCTTTTTCTTTGCCTAAACAAACTACTTCCTAATATTTGTCACAATATATTTACACTAGAGATTGAATTAAATGTCATTATTTTATTATTTTATTTCCATACAAATAATCTTATTCTTTAAAAGGAATTGTTTTCTCCATTTTCACCTTTGTATTAATAAAAAAAATATCATGTTATAAATTTTCATCATTTATTTCACATTTAATAAACAATTACATGAATCAATCAAAATGGAAAAAATTGAGATGGAACCAATAAATCTCACTATTTGAAATAAATTTTCCTTTTTTTTTGTTATTCAAAGATACTTTATTAGGAATTTTTCCAAAAAATCTCTAGTGTTTGTGACAATTATTTAATGTATTCAGACAATAAAAATATTCAGAGCAAACACAACTACAATATTAAAAAGTTCTTAACTCTATTTCTAATGATTTGACAATAGATCTTTATATTTTTGAACCTTCTAAGCATGATGTTAAGGCTTGTTTCGACATATAATACTTTGAAATGATAGCTACTCGTTAAATCCATGCTTCAAACTCATGTTCGCAATTTGGTCCTATCTTTGATTTTGATGAAACAAAGGTCGATCTTGACTTTCTCAAGCCTCTCGAATGCTACAGCATGATTAAAAATGTTGTCAAAATTATCAAAAAGTTGCAATCACCCAAATTTTACAAAAGCATATACGTAAACCAAAAAAATACCAAATGTTTATTTTACTCTTAAATTATCCTCATTTGCTAAATCATCCCAGGGTACAAAAGAAGAGCATATTGAGTTTTTGAAAAAAAATATTGGCAATAATTAGTCTTAAATCTCTCAAATAACATGACAATAAAATAAACTATACCAAATAACAAAGCTTTGATAACATGTTAGATTCTATGAGAAATAAGAATTTGAACCAAAATCTATTGTCGATCATAGATCACACATTCTAGTCGACAAATAATCAAAGATCAAAGTAATGAAATAAAAATATCATCCTTAGAAAAGAGAATTCAAGAGAAAAAAAAATGCAAGATAATTTAGACTATTCACATTACTCTTAATGACTAGCAAATGTGAAAGGTGAGTTTTGCATATATAGAAAGATAGAGGCATATACATCCAAGAGGAGTAATAACTCCATTTACCCAGAATATGCGAGAATTTTATGTACATAACTAATGTCAAAATATATTGTTGCACCTACTCAAATAAAGACGAACAAGCAATTATGAGAGGTGACTAATAAATTCAAAAGGTGCGAGACTCATCTATCCAAAAGTCAATGAGTGATGTAATTGATGAATTATGTCATGTGTGCTCATAATAACCATGTCTAATAAACCTAAGCAAACTTAATAATATATGTGACAAAAAAAATATATCCTCAAACATAAAGTAAATAAAATCCTACACTAACACAATCTTATCTTTAGACTAGATTCTAGGATTTTGTGGTTAGGACACATGCAGAAGCATTGCAGAAGAAATAAATTTTCAACAAAAGCAATCCTAGCTCTTATAGCCCACAAGTTAACCATTTTCACCCTAGTCACACAATCCAACTTAGATGACAAGATCTTCCATAATTTTGATCTTCCCCCAAGTCTCCTTAGCTTCTTGGTGAATACACATGGCACTCGCATGCAATTTAACACAGCCAAAAGCACAAACGCAAGGCTGATTTTTTTGTGGCAAGTCGGACCAGTCAAACCTGATGGACTATAATTGAGAAAACATCAGAAGAGAATGAACAAATGATCAAAAAAAGGACCAGATAGTGATTGGACATGATGTGTGAAATGCAAACCTTGCCAGCTGACTATTATATATAGTAATGCCATAATGTTCAAAATTCAACATTCAACATTAAGAAGAAAAAAATAAGTGATGATGATTTTAGTGTAAATAAATAATGATTCAAAAGAAATGTCTTTTTTAAAGTATAAATGCAGTTTTACAGATCATAATAGAAATTAGGGCAGTAAGTAGGATTGTTCTCTGAAAAGAATGTAGTAGCAGCTGAAAAGTTGAGTAAAAACTTTCATTGTGGAAGAGGTTTTCCTTTCAACCTGATGAATGAACAAATATAATTTACAAACTCTTGAACCCCACAACATTCAAATTTGTGATCTTCACTAATGACTGCAAAATTATGTCAAAACCAAAGAAAGCAATGCTGTGTACAGCTCAATCTGAAATATATGAGAATCTATAGTTCAAAACCAATGCTTTATGCAATGAAGTTCGAAACTTTCTCATCAACACTGAATTCTAACAACACAAAGAGTACATATATCAAAATCTCAGCTTCAAACAGATTCAGAATTTTGCATGTTAGAAAAAAAAAAATTGTACGGATTTTATCCAATGAAGGTAATATTCAGAAAAGCAAACTTAATTGAGTCCTTAGTGCTTTCATAATTTCTATGATAAGAATTTCAGAAAAATATTCTATCGAATGGAGTAAGATCATGAACATGTAATGAATTTCTGTGACATTTAGACAAGTAACACCCCAAATTGTCATTAACACCAATATTTCCTATTAGTGAGGATCTTACATTTATAACATCTTGATCAGAGAGCATTTGAAAAGTATCTACATAAATGCCCCCAAGTAGATGCTACAACTAGAAAGAGAAAAATGAATCTCAGACGATAAGAGCAAAGTAACTATAACATAATGAGATGATAATGAAATTCATTTGCAGAAAGGTGCCACCACTTCATTTTTTATCCATATCTATGGACCCTGTCACAAATGCTCATACAGAATTATTGAATGTTTTCAATTACAACCAAATGGAACCCAAGGGTACCTATAATGCATCAAAGATTGGCTTAGGGTACTGGTTCCATTCTCATGCTGTCACACAAGACCAAATTATATGAGCAACCAAGCACTGTATCATATAAATTAATAAAACGTGCTCACTTTTAAACAACAAGACACAGGCACATGCAAAAGAAAACAGTCCCTATCACAATGGAAAGGAAGAATCCTACATAGAAACCATCTGAATGTTGACATCAAAGGGAACTCGCTAGAGAATCGAGGATGAATCTCAGTTACCTTGCGACCTGTAAATAACTTCCATAATGAGCAGAAAACTCAAGTAGAACACATTACAAAATTATTTCATTCAAAAACCCTTGCAAGAGAGCTTTTTATTCCCAAGTCTAAAGCTCCCTAGGTTGGTAATAGGTATGAACAGAAATGCTTTAAGACAACATAAAAAATTTAGGAGTTAAGAACATTACAAATGAAATTCCTCCAAAACTGTATAATACATTCAAGATATGCTTGTGGACTATGGCTGTTCTAGTGGAACATATACCTGCAACATACAGAAAAGACTAAGCAGTAATTTTTAACCTTATCAATGTATTTATAATTTTATACAGTGAATAATTGGAAATTGCTGACATATTATATTAAGTCAAAGTTTGTGCCCATATCTGTGTAACGGAGAAATGTTCCAAATTAATTCAAACTGAACAACCACTGAAATCTTATAATTTATACAACTACATGATAAATCTTGTCAAGGTTATGCCTTTTTTTATGCGAGTAAGTACCGTATCACAGTGGAGATGATCACCTTTGACAGAAAGTTATGATGTGAGCACAAACTGATGTAACAAAAACAGAAATCTACCAAAACAACATCCAAAGCCTGCATAGATAGTTTATAATAGGAACTTTTCTATGTTAACAATAAACCTACAGAAAGTAGCCACACAAGTAGGTGCAGTAAGATTTCCTACGCCCTGACTGCTAATTATAAATAACTGTCTAAATGAGACTGATAATAATTGCATAAAAAACTTCTATTTAAATGGCCATAAACATTTCTTCAGCTACATGGAAGTATGTCCTGATATAAACCAAAAACATTCCATCTTCTAACATAAATCATCTTATTCCTCAGGGTCTTCCTCTATTTGCAATCAATTCTTCTTGCATACCATCCAGCATATCTAGTGCAACTCATGTTTTTCCTTGACTGCTAATTATAAATAACTGTCTAAATGAGACTGATAATAATTGCATAAAAAACTTCTATTTAAATGGCCATAAACATTTCTTCAGCTACATGGAAGTATGTCCTGATATAAACCAAAAACATTCCATCTTCTAACATAAATCATCTTATTCCTCAGGGTCTTCCTCTATTTGCAATCAATTCTTCTTGCATACCATCCAGCATATCTAGTGCAACTCATGTTTTTCCTTAAGAACTTCTTAAGTCACACCTACAAGATAAGAGAATCAAGGCCGTGGATTGCTTTAAGTAGTGTCATTACAGATGCAAAGTGGATGTTACTGTAAACTAATTCTCTAAGGGGAAGTCTTTCCTCCTAAAGAAATTGTGATGCTGCTGCATTTGATTTTAACATTTATCAAAAAATTGTGTTCCCCTTTTAGGTCACACAGCCACATTTAGTTGAGTGTCAAGTATTTTCAAAGGATCTTTACAAAGATCTAACGTGAAGTTTGTGCCATTTGTTAAAGGCTCTAGCAAAATTAGATTTTCATTATGCCATTGGCTTTAGATTTCATGAAACAGGGAAATCTAATTGTTTTGATGAGTTTGTTAAATTTGATCATTTTATTTCACAGTTTCCATTACACATGACCCAATCCATTAATGCCTTCTCATTTATCATTGATTGATAGCAGTGGCAGAAGGTTTCTAACAGAGAGGTTTTCCTTAGCTTTGTTTTGTTAGTTATGTGTTTCTTTGGCAAGACACATTTTTAACCTCCAGCACAACTAGATTTTAACAAATGTTATTAACTTTATGGTTCATTTGACATGTGAAAAACTTGACTGTCTGGGTGATTGACTGTTTCACAGTTTCTGACAGGCAGGTCCCAACATCCATTGAATGCTTTCTCATTTACTGTCAACTGTTAGCGGTGGTGTAAGGTTTCCAGTTTATAAGTTTTCTTTAGCTTTCCTTACTCGAATTTTGCAAGCATCAATGTATATTTTCCTATTAGTGCATCTTGCTGCTTCATAGGATTTGTGTCTGCAATATTATGTAGAAGCAATTACATGAAATAAGAGTCATATCATGTATTGTGGCGGTTACCTAAAGATGCCAATACTAGAGGCAAGCTAGAATGACCCAGCTAGGATCAGAAATCCAGTGGACAACACATTAAATTGTAGGAACTTTGTGTTGTAGGCAAGAAGGAATTAAATACAACAACTGTATCATAAAGATAACTGCAGAATTATAGCCAAATGGACTGTGAACAATTGGAAATAAGAATAAAAGTAAAGAGTAGAAATGCTAAATAAAAGAATTCAATGCTTCATTGATTAATAAAATTTAAGTGTTACGTACACGTAAAGATAAAGATAAAGATAAAATGGATGTTAAATACAGGGATAACTTGAGACAAAAATTAGCCATCCAAGACAGATTCATGAAGAGTATTAGCAAATCTTTGGGGGCATTTGCAAAATTCTGTAGCCCTACCCTAACATATTAGCTGTTACACCCTTGAAAATGTCCACCAATATGTCCAAATAAAAGGTAGAGCTTAAAAAGCAAATGAGAATGTACCTTGCAGACCTATTATGCAGTGTTACGAACATTGCCAAAGACCTGGCGATACTCACAAGGCCAGATCAAAGGCAAGTGTAAGAAAAGCTGTGGGCTCAACTTGCAGAATCATTGAACTCGGAATGGGGACTCATAGTTCTACTGTTTTCTAATGAAAACACCTAAACAAAACAAAAAACCAAAAAAGAGATAAAATGTCAAAAACCTAACCCAAAAATCCACTAAGACATGAAAACAACCACATTAACCTTTAACTCTTTTTGGACTTACCCACTACATTCACAATCTCCTCACTCTCACTCACTCTTGGATTTACATTTTCTCTTCGAAGGAGTTGATCTTTCTTTTGCAAGAGCTGGATATGATTGAATTGATGGTTGTTTTGTGCAAAGGAAGAGTTGATATTGAGAGTTTGATTTGAGTTACAAATTTTAAACTTTCAACTTCAGGTGTCAAGTTAAGGTAAATGTCTAAGTTACCAGTCCTAGTATGCAAGATGGGTACGGGTTTGAGGTTCAGGTATACTAGTATGGAAAATATTTTTCCCACCTAGGGAAAGGTACAAGTTCGTATATATATAATTTATAATTTTAAATACAACAATAAGTAATACTCATAAATTCAATGTTCATAATTGCCAATAAATAAAATAATAAAACATTTAAATGCCTCATAACTTGCAACAAAGAAAATATCATGAATTGAAACTCAATGATTTGCCAGACTCAAATGTCAATACAAAATGAAAATTACAATCAATATTCAATATTCTTCATATGGCTCTTCAATGTCTTCATCAAAAGCATGAAAGTCAACATTTTGAACCAAAATCAACTGCATGCCACTCCCACTCCCACATCATATGTAGAAGCTACCTCATCAATAGAGACATAGGCAAGTGGTGCAACAGTAACGTCTAAGTCAACACACTTGAGAATTAAATCCCAATTCTTTGTCACTCCCTCACTGTAATCAGGTCTCTTATGTGACAAGAGATGCAAGTTTTAATGCACAAAGAACAAATCCTCGGCTATTTTTTTGCATCCAATCAGTCATGTTTAATTGAGTGGATAAAGAAATATGCACTCCAATTCCATTCAGCTGAAGAACTTGCAACTTGTTGAATTTACATAAAACATTTACAATTAAAAAACATAAATTATAATATATATCAATGAAAGAAACATGAAGACATTTAAAAATAAATAAAAAAGATGCATATTTGAGATAAAACTTGTATTGCAAGAGACTGCAGGTAAACAAAGCCTTGGCCATGTAGGTACCACCATTCATGAGTGTCTTTCATGTACTCATCTCGAAGAGCACAAAACACCATGATTATTTGAACATATGAAGTGGCCAAACTCAAACAAGGCAATGCTTTGTATGTTGACATCTAGCAATATTATTTTGAATGCAATCTTGTACCCAATAGCAGCCTCTTCATCTCTATATGGTGTCACCCTCCTTGGCAAAGAAAGTATCTCTTTGCTATAATACTTTGGGGACAAAGCAGATGCTAGAAGATGAAAGGGCAAGGGAATCTTGTTCCATCGGTCAACAATGATCCTTTGCACTCTTGAAAAATGCTTATGTTGGGTCATGCTCCTTGGCTTCTATTATGGTCCTTATTTTTTCAACCATGGGGTCCATGCCATCATAAATATCACCAAACATGGTCAATCCATATTTGCATGCCTAATCATACTCATGATAAGCTCAATGAACTCAAAATATATTCCACACGAGCCCACCACTCATCATCTAGGATCAATGCTTAGACACTATGGGCTCTTCTTGTCTATGATTGCCTCCATACACTCCAATGAGTGTTGATAGCCATGGTGCTCAATGCCCCTCGCACCTTCACAAGTCATCTAAAAACAATTGTGTAATGCAAATCAAGACTCAACAACTTATCATGGTGTAAAAAATAAAACAAAAACAATTAGAGTAACAGCTTAGCAAAAAAAATTAAATCACCTTCAACAACTCAAAGTTGAAAAAGGTCCTAAAGATGGCTTGTGACATGATGATTTGTCACAAACATTTCAATCTCCTCAACCTTTGTGTAGATTTCTTTGACCCACTCAATCTCTAAGCCAATCTTTTGTGATATCAAGTCGAGAGAGTGGATAGCACATGGTATCAAAAAAATATACCCACGTCCACTATTGAACCTACTGCCCAACAATTTTTAGCATTGTCCATTATGACTTAAACTGAAAAGCACAAAGATATACTGAGAGGGGGGGGGGGGTTGGGGTGAATCAGTATATCATCAAACTTTTACCCTTTTAATCTTCTTACCAACTTCAAACTCTAACACAAATCAACTATGCAAGAGTATCACAATATGAACAAGTTGACACCAACAATTGTACTTTATGAATTATATAAGCTTTTACAATGAATGTAGGCACCAACCTACTTGAATCACCAGGTATGTATTTTAGTAGGCACCAACCTACAAAGAGTACCAACCCTTAATTCTATTTTAGTAGGCACCAACCTACAAGGAGCACCAACCCCTAATGTTCGCAAGCACCAACCTACCGGAGGCTTCAACCCCCACTTGCCAAGCACCAACTTAGCAAAGATAAAAATATCAAGAATAATACTCCACCTTTAGAGTTGCTTCCTCAACCGATGATGGACAAATCTGCTCAAACACTCTTCTTACTAATCTGGTTAATGATATTTTTTCACAAACTTGATGCAATCATATATATCTTCCTCTTTATTCAGCCCTTTGTCAAATCTGCTCATAAATTCTTCACATATCTGATCTAACACTGTCTCTTGACTGCAAAAGATCTGATTCAAAACCTTCTATAAATCTCTACTAAATCCTTTGAATTTGATCTTCAAATGATCCACACTTTGCTGTAGCTTTTCTTCTTCAAACTGTAGTAAACCTCTTCTCAAATCTGCTATAGATTGATCATAGATTTTCCAAAAGTATGATCACAAACTTATAGTATAACTCTGCTATAATACTCCTTATATCCTTTTCATCGAACTGCTCTCTTTATCAAATATACTTGATTGTATTTGCTACACAACACACTTCCAGCACACCTGATTGTATTTTAAAGATTTGGCAATTATTCCACACAATACTCAGCTCTTTCTAATCTTCAGATGATATACATTTTTCACATACAGCACTTGTGTTTCTTTTGATATAGCAGTTATTCCATACACACTACACTTCAACTCCCAAACACACTGTACTCAGAAATTATTCATTGATAGCTTTTATCCTTTTTCTTTACAATCTGCTCCTTAGATGATATATTCTTTATTTCTTAACAAACTCCAACACTTTTCTATCACAGATGATATTCATTAAAGTCCATGACTCATTTTCATGTCCTCCTACTCCAACACAGAAAATGTTCAATTAAAACCCATCTCTAAATCAATGGTTCTCTTCAGCATCATTGTATGTAACGTCTGGCTTATCAGACTATTCAGCATCATTGTATGTAACATCTGGTAAGTATTATTTCTTCAGTTAAAATGGAACATTGCATCCTCAATACTAATGACAAACTTCTAATCAACCTTGTCCATACATTTGACATCAATGACTTCATTCTTTTACTTTGACATCAATGACAATATTTCCAACATAAACAACATCATTAAGGACCAGCATCTCAATAGCTTGTATAAGGATATAGGAAATGAAAGTTGCATCGTTCACTTGTCCCTCACAATAAAATACCTTCAAAAATATTGCCCTTTTAGGAGACACTGCAAAAACATTAATTAATAGTTTGTTTTTTACATCCTTCCATCCATCAAAAATTATACACCTATTTCAAGCCATGTATCCTTAATTGCTCTCAATGATGCCTCTACGAAAACATTTTCCTTGGCCAATAAGGTGGTGCACACCTTTTCATACCTACGACTAATGTAATTGTAATAAGGTGGTGCATTGTAATTGTTGCCACCATATCCCACCAATATGGTGATCTAACAAGATTGAACGGAAGCATGTTGCTATAAATGCAACAAGCAATGCTTTCATCTTTAACATCCCTTGCCTCATTCTTTAAGGCCTTTTCCAATGGCCCTCTTTTACACTAATATCCTCTTGCTCTTTGATATATCCTATTATTTGTTGTTTTGGCAACCCTTTTTTATTCAACCTTGGACAAACTCTTATTCCTAAGTCATAAACAGCACACAAGTGATATTTCGCTTGACCATACAAGCTCTTATATTCATTCCCACATCGGCTACAACCTCCACCACCAAGAAGTTGTTCAATCATGGTTGTATGTCACCAAAGAGGTGACACTGCATCAATTTTAAATCAGGTCTCTACAGGAGGAGCAACTACTAAACTAGAACTACCAGTCATTTTGTATGAAAACAACAAAACAAGAAAAACATTATAAATTTATAACCCTAGAATATTTTTTTAAATGGTATTATAACCCTTATATTATGTATAAAAGATTTTTTTAATATTTTATTACATTTTTTTTAAATGAAAAATCTTGAAAAAAATTATAAGATTTACTCACCTTTGACGGATAAATCTTCCTTGTGCAACTCTTTCTTTTCTATTGGTGTAGATCTTTGATCTTTCACTTCCACAACCTTCACCTTCAAAGAAAAATGTAGCAACTTTCAAAAATCAACAATGGCAACTTAGAAGAAAAAATGCAGTTTTGCTCATTTGTGTATGTCAAATGAGGCAAAATATGTTATAAGCCCTCACCTAGGGAAAAATTAGGAGAGGAGGGAGTGTTTATTTTAAAAATGTTAAAAAAACACTTTTTTTTGCTTTTGGGCCCATCTGGCCACAGGTACAACCTAGGTTCGTCTAGGGCAGACCCCAGGCAAACCCAAGCCATACCCAGCCCTGTACAAGGACCCATACCAAACCCATGTGGGGATGAGGAGCAATTCCAAAGAACCCAATAACAAAGGTAAATGTCAAATGCAACAAACATTTCCCTTTTTTTTTTCTGTCATTCTTTTTCTCTTTCATTCTTCATGTTTTCTATTTATATTCTATAGATTCTAAATTCAAAATCTAAAAATGAAGATCTTTCTTATGTTTCTTTTGGAGATTTCTTTGCATTTTCCTTAGATTCTTTCCTTGTATACAGGCAAGATGTGGATTCATGAAAAAAACAAAGGCAAACATAGGTGTAAACCCTAGCCGCAATTTTGAATTTTGTATAATGTTGTGCAAACCTGCAAGCCTAAAGTTTTATTCAATGATAGACGGTGATGTGTCTCTAGGGTGTTTCCAGTTATCCCTGTACCCATGATGTTCAGATATGCAAGGATGTGTTAGAAACATACTTGTTTCATCCCCTATCCATCTTGCCTACCTAGAAACAACTATCTACCATCCAAGGACAATTGGTTGTCCTCAAACATAAAACACATTTTATGAAAATATATTTTTATCTTTATTTTATTTTTTTAAATTAATAGGGGTGGGGAGTCCCACAAGGCCCCTTCACCCTTGTCAAAACCCTAAACCTAAACTTGCAACCCTCTTTTTTTAAAACATGCAAAATTTAGACATAACACATTGTTTGTTTTTGTGTTTTGACATTTGTTAGTAATAAGATTTAAGTAATGACAAGGAATGGTAAGAAGGGAGAACACTCTAGCAATGACAAGAAGAGCAACATTAGTTATTTAAGTTATTTTTTTAGAATTTTTTTCCTTCTTTTATAGTTTTAAAAATGTAAAGTTCAAGAGTGAAGACATATTTTTGGTTTCTTTTTTAAATTTGCACTCTTTGTTTTCAATCAACAACATGAGCAACAATGAGCGTAGTGAAAATGTTAACATGGAACAAACAAACCAAGTTGAGGGTTCATCAATGTGTGGGAATGTAGATGAACTGAGACAAGTCACGTAACCCATTTGAATGCCCTTTTGACCTCTTAAAACATTATGCAAAGGGCCCATTCAAAGCAGAGCTAGTTGTAGATATCCATTGTTGGTGTATCACTAGGGTTATTAACCCAGTAATTTATGAATCAAGAGGTGTCAGAGCTGAAGTTTGTTTTTGGGCAGATGGTGTCAAAGAGGGTTTGAATACCTTGTGTTTGCCATTTTGTGACCTTATTGGCTTATGCCCAATACTAGATCAAGTGGAAGTAGTAATTTAGTACCTTTTGAGCCTAAGACTGAATCTAAGAGTGGTTACAAAGAGTGAGATCAGCAAAAATGGAAAGAGAGGACAATGGAGAAGCTAACTTTTGAAGTTAGAAGCAAATATGGCCAAGACATTCATGGTTGGAGGGAAGCTAGATAGGTTAGAAAGCATGATGCTTTCCTCGCAAGGGACACCTCCACCAAATTCATTTCATACATTTTGTATGTATTTTTTTAAAATTTATGTTTTTGAGTATTTTTGGTTTTTACGAAGTTGAGTTTTCAGTGAATTGGAAATTTTTGGTCTACCAAGTCTAAGTCAAGTCCAAGTTTTCAAACTATGGTCATACTTCTAACCAACTCAGCATGCAAACCAAGAAACTAGTGAAAAGTACAAGTTTGTTTTATTTCCCACACTCCAAAGGCACTGCAGCCAATTGGTTCAAGATACTAGATGCATGTAAGACTACCATTTGATGAGCTAGAAAGGAGGCATTCCACCAAAAATGGAGCTCTTTGGAATAATTTAGAAATCTATTCTGAAATTGTTAATGCTAAGCAGCATTCAAATAAATAACATAGTGAATATCAAAGATGTCTCTTGCGTTTGGTACAAGTGGTGCTAAAGCAGCAAGCAGTAGAAGAAATAAAATTGAGCTGACTTTTTAAACAACTTATCACAATACAGAGATAGAAGATATATAATCCTTCCTGATATGTACAAGGAAGTTGTGCATGATTGGAGGCCACACAAAAGACAAGATTATAAAAAGAAATATAGACGACTGTCAGATGAGGAAGATGAAAAGCCAGAGTCAATTGAAAAGTGGACTAAACAAAAATAATCGATACAACTGTTAAAAGAGATGGGGTTTACTCCCAAATTGAAGGGAAGGGGAGGGATATAATGCCTTAAATGTTCTAGAGAGTGGCATTCAAAAGAGGAATGAGTTGTAGAATATGGTATCAAGGATTGTGTGTTTGGCGTGAGAAATAAGAAACCAATTTGCTAAAAACATACGAATGGCCAGCAAATATATTCAGTCCAAGGCAAGCAATCAAAATTTGTAAGTGGCTATCCTATGGATTTACACAATTCATAAGACAGATTCCTTTTTAAACAAAAAAAATTCACAAACATGACTGAGCAATGCCAACCACATGCTTTACTGAAGCCTAAAGTGAATAAAAGGTCAAAATTTCAAGTGGAAGCAACAGAACTCACATGGACAAATCTGCTGATTCATAACATAACTCATAATTTATATGTCACTTTGCTTTTTCCTTCAACTTTACTTTCCATTTCTTTCTAGTTATAGTAGATGAATCTCTAACTTGAATTACAACAGTATTGCGACCCCGTGCAACAGTGTTTCCTTCCATTAAATCTTGATGCTCAGCATTCTGACCTGGTGCAACAGTATTTACACCCATTGAATCTTGCAACTCAGCATTCTGACTCAATACCACAGTGTTACCACCACGTAGATCTTGAATCTCAACATTTGGACCCAGTCCAGCAGTGCTACCAACCACTGAATCTTGATACTCAGAAATCTGATCTGGCACAACACTATCCCCAACTATTGAATCTTGATGCTCCACATTCTGATCTGGTTCAACGTTATTCCCAGCCATTGAATCTTGATGCTCATCATTTTGATCTGGTGTGATATTATTCCCAGCTATTGAATATTGATGCTCATCATTCTGATCTGGTGCAACAATATTCCTGCCCATTGAATCTTCGTGCCCAGCTGTAATAGCTTTAAGTTTAGGTGTTCTACATTTCTTTCCAATCCATGTAATAGCAAATGACTTAACCATAGAGGAAACACCTTCACAAGCATAAAGGTCAACTAATTTTTTAAGGTTCTGCTGCATTTGAACAGCATGAGCTGAAGCATGGTCAAGAGCAATTGAGTCATCAGGCGAATTATGCCACATATTGAGCAAAACATGATGGTATGTATGAAAAGCCATTGATGGCTGGGCCACCTGACGGTTGCAAAAAACCATATTGACCTTAACAACATGCTTGCAAAGATAGCCTTGCATTGCCCATAAACAATCACAAAGTCCAAACTCTGATCCAGGATTCCAGACAACATGTGTTTGTGTGTGATCACTTTGGCTAATAACCTTTGCAAACCGGAGATCTTGATCATCCAAGATAACATCAGTGTCAGGAATTTGTAGTGCCCTGTACCATGAAGTGGGACTTATGTATTGCTCTCTTATGCTTCCAAGCAAGCCGCTCTCTTCTGCATATCGATCAAGCCAATAGCAAGAGTGCACTTCGGTAGTTAGCTTGTGTACCAACCAATCAATGCGCTGGCATGCACCCATGTCCAATTCATCAAATAACCTAGCCTTCAGTCCAGTATGGTATGCTTCAATTGCTCCACATGTCTCCTGACTTGCAATTGGGAGAATTCTCATGGCAGCAAGCCACATTTCTAGGACAGGAAAGACCATCAAAATAGCATTAATTATTTAGAACTGATTTAATATGTTTAAAAAAAAACACAAAATCAGGATTAAGATGTTATCCCACCTATTTTGGGCATCCACTTCAATTTAAAATATTTCAAAAAGACACTTTGGTCTACAAAATCCTGCACAAATTCTGAGATGGCATCTACAGAATCAACCCCTGTCCAAGGGCTATACATGATATGCCCAAGGCGCTTAAACATCTCCCTCCGTACCTCTACATTGCTACACTTCTTTGTGATGTTCTTAAGCCATGCTCGACGAACACGCCACACGCAGAGCAATATAGGGCACTGAAATACATCTCTAAAGAGCATATACCACACAAAATTAAGAAAATATAAAGTTCAAACAATGGAAAAATTCAAAATACAATTAGATCATCATAAACAAGGCAATCAGTAATATGCACCTAATGGCAGCAATCTCTGTGGCTGCATCATCAACTGTAAAGCCATTCAGCTTCCACAAGGGAAACTTTGCATGAACTCTATCATTAAGTGCACCCATCCATTTTCGGACATCATCACTAGCAGAACTCCGCGTAATGACCCATGCAACAGGGAGAGCATGTTGGTTTGAATCAAAGACAAGAAGAGTATACAAAGGATACTGCACATGCAAAAGAAAATGTCAAATGAAATATAGCTTTTTCAAATCTATTCATAAGAAAAATAAGCACCCACATAAAGTGATACAAACCTTCAACTTATTGATTCCAAATGTTGTGTCAGCTACTATTATACTGTTGTGACCAAAACAAATCATTTGCTGCAACTGCCACTCTGTTTGAATCCCTAATATGAAGGGATCTGTATCAGAAGAATCCTGGAAGAAAAACACATAATTCTGATGTCTTTCAATCCACTTTCGTATACTTAATAGATCATCTGGATCCAATTCATATGAGGACCTTCTAATAACCATCTCTAATTTTTGTACAAACTTGGAAGCCAGGTCACCTCCATTAGCAGAACCACCAAATGTCTCTGAATCTTCAATGTATTTCTGCAATATACTTTCCTCTGAAATTCCTAAATATATCATTGACATGGCTTGTTGGCGAAGCTCATTTGGGACATAGGGATGCGTCATGGTTCGAGGTCCAAGAGCATTCCTGTCAAGGGGTCCATGGCAAACTGAACCTGTACGATCAACATGTTGTCGTTGGTTATATACAATTACAGCAGTAGATGGTTGGCTAAACAAGCGTTTAATTATGAAGTGACACATGCAGCCTCGCATTGCTTGTGGTCGTACAGCCCGTTTTCTTCCACCTGTTCTGAACTTTCTGCTAGGCAATGCAATTCCACCCTCCTCATAGTTATCAGGTCCAAATGCACACCAATAGCTATATACATCAATACCAAGACAACTGGTTAGAAATTGGAAGCATAACAATTTGTTAACACCAAGAATTTGGTATCATTTAAATGAAACAGAAATACAAATATTGTGTTTAAATGTCTTACAGTCTAAATTCAGTATATTCATCAGGCTTTCGCTCTTTCGAGCTGCTCAATCTTGATTTTTTTCTTCCATTTTCAATACGAAATCGTGTAGGGCATTCAACATTCTCAGATTCGCCCTTCAAAAAATCATCAACTCTGGAATAAGGTATAAGAGCCACATCTTCAACTGTATGATTATGTCCCTCCACCTTGGCCCAAGTAAGATGAGATGAAGAAAACTCTTTGCAGAGAGGGTTTTGCACTGGAAGTTTGAGAATATCGCGCCCTTTTTCAACCTGTTTAGGAAAAATCCAGCATACACGGTCAAGATATAGTGTTGATAAGCCTTTGATTCCAAAATATGTCCTGAGCTACTCAAGTAGAGAAACAACGAGAACAGAGAAATTGACATGAGATTGTTGAAGCTTAAGTGTGTGTCATTTGTAAATGACTGACATAGGAAGCTATATCATAGATAACATCCAACATATAAATAATTGATGTTACATCTCACTAGGACACATGGAGTCATACAGAATGATTACAGATTAAATTCCAATAGTCATTTGAATGTCCTTCCAATAGATACAGAAACAAGCAGTCAAAAATAACTACATAAAGACATTTTGGCATAAATATAACTTGAATATTTAGTTAATAGTAGGGAAACTGCAATACTAGATTTCAATGTGCTTTCTCTGTCATTCATTTTTTAATTCATAAAGAGATACAAAACTAACTAATCTGGAATGAGAAGACCTTAACAGTTAAGTCCGTTTTTTTGGTCAATGATGCAATTACAATCTCAGCAAAAAAACATTGCAGGAGTCCAATTACTCAACATCCTGTTACTGACATTGCAAAAAGCAGGTAAGGCAGCTCCAGTTTCATATATAATTCATTGCTATTCCAAAGCAGCTACAGAACACAATGAATCTAGACCCCAAATGTAATCACGAATCAAGGTCCTGGTCATGCAATAAGAAAATAAATATTTCATAAATGAACTAAAGTAAAACAAAGTGCTCACACTTGCAGGTATTATGTATCTTGATTCTCTTCTGTAACTACCAAGACATCTCTGTGCTTACTAGCTTGGGAAAGTTAAGATCATAGATTTCTAGAGCACTAATGTAACCAGGGTTGTTACAGTGAATCACACAAGACACTTCACTTAGATCACTAACAACATCATCCCCACAAATCTACCTTACCTGTACAGGTCAACTTAATCCAATAACACTTGAACTTACCAACACCCATTCATGTAGTTCCTTCTTTGCCTAGATATTGTTGAAAAACAGAATGAACTATTGGAGCAATGACATCAATTTAAGTGTACAAATTTTAACGTGTTCATGTATCAACCAATGAAATGGAAATGGAGAAAGCATATAAAATCAGCAAACCACAATAATTCAACACACAACACCAAAAGTGCATGGTGAAACCTAAGTTGCCAATCCTAGTTTAATGGGTATAGATGTAGAGTGATGTGACTGACTGCAATTAGCATTTTCTTATATTATTCATTGTTAGTGTATATATTATCTCATGCACATTATGCACATGGATAACTCCACATGGCGTTAAGCCTACTTAGGTGTCCTAGTGAGTGGAAGTTAGCTCACCATCTCTTGTGAATCTTGAGGAAGTTAACTTGCCACCAATCTCAGTTAATGGGAGTCGACTGCCAAGTCTTCTCCACTATTCTGGGTGGCAGTTTCTTCCCTCTCCTATATGTACATCTCTTTTCATGGCTTAATACATCGCTTTTGCTTTGCATATTCTGTGTTTTTCTAATAAACTTGCAGGGGTGTGTGATTGCTTGACTTTCATTGCTCAATCAGTACAGACGTTATTTTGTCCAAAGATATTGGCATTCTCACATGGTAAAAAAGCTGATCGAGAATTTGATTGCTGGTCTAGTATTATTATTGAGTTATTTTTCGAAACACCAGTTGCAAGCATTTTTTGTGCTTCTGTGTGTTCTCTAAAATGTTGGCAAAGGTCGAGGATTTTGCAGAGACCGTGAATTGTTGCAGGTAT
>VDFB02084818.1:0-13599 GCA_007258455.2 Sequoia sempervirens
TGCACATAAATTCAGCTATAGAATGAAGCAAAAGAAAATACTCTCCATGTTGTGCATGAATTTGCACCACCTAAATCCCAATGGATGGTTCGGAAATACCACCCTACCACGTGGAACCCTGAGGCCCACTCCTTTCGTGCTAGGAGACAACACTAGGCCCCACACACAAACAAACAAAGAAACAACAAGTGGTTGACACTAGCCATCTAGAGGAGACCACCAAAACAAGAATTAACCAAAGATTACGAGGACTTCCACAATGACTTCTAGGTACTTCTAAAGACTCAATCACATAACACAACAGATAGAAAACCCAAAAAACTTAACATTATACCACAACACCACAATGATGCATATTACATTATTTTCACAATATTATAACATGATAATCAACTTTAACTTAGCAGTTCATAGCTATGACCAACAATGCACAACCTTGGTATAAGTGATCTTTACACATGCATAAACTTCAACACAAGATCTCACAAATATGAAGGGATTTATAACATGCAAATAGTAAACACATTTAAATAAAAATGGTACAACACAATACATATCAAATAATATAGTTATACCCTCTAATACAACTTTTAAAATTGAACTAATTCTCACTTGACAACAGTCAAATCTGTCAACAATAAAATAGCCATAAAATAGTCATATCAACTCGAAATCAAAATCTGTAAAATATCCATTTCAGATTTAGCCGTCGACTACTCAGCAATGCAGAAGAAATTGATTAAAAATGAATAATAATTTCATACAATGCAAAACAACAGATAGATCCCATAAAACCCTCTTTTCAGCAATACTCGATTACAGTCAAATGATAAAATGAGTAACTCAACAACCAGATTTTATTCAAAATAAAATATTAAAATTAATTTAAGCTCATTCAAACCCCTATAAATCTAAAATCTCAATCTTCTATTGGCTGGTTACAGGGAGAAATAAAGATATTTGCAGTCATAGAGGAGCAACTTGACAGCAGTCCCCTGTTTCAACCATATCTCACAAATTACGATATGAGTTTCTGAGATTTTTAGATAGAATTTAAATGACAACGAGATGAAAAAACCCATTAAAAATCTCAACAACCCAGTTCATAAAAATAGATTTATGAGCAATGCAATCAGACCCTTTTACTGGTAAAGAACAAGAACAACAAATATGTATTGATTTTTATTATAGAATAAATAAATGTTTCATTCACACACAGAAATAAAACTATCCAATATTTATTTTCAAAAATTAAAGAGAAAAGAAATCAATCAAATTATTCCTACCTACAAAAATAAAATTAAACAAAATATCTCAAAATCCAACCTGGATCCATCGATTGGCAATGATAGAAATTTGATGCCGAGCTCTGAAAATTTTAACTTTCAAAATCCCCAAATTGCAACAACTTTCTCATGCTTCTTTCTCTTTGCAAACATGGCAAAAACCCTCAGAAAATGAAGAAAATCTATTTCCCTCAAATCTAAATTGAATTCCAAATTTTCATTCAAAACCACTCCCAAATTTCTCAAAAAACCTCTAAAAAATTCTCCTAGAACTATGCAAAATCTCTTATTTTCAAATCCTCTAAAATTTCATGCCCAAAAAAAGAGTGAAACTCACTTTCCCTATTTTCTCATAAATAAAATTAATCAAATTCCAAAAAAGAAATAAAAACAAAAATGAAAGCAACTTTCTTTCTTTTTCCTAAAAAGACTCTTTTTTTCAAAATAAAATAAGGAAATAAAATCCTCTCATAAAATAAATTACTAAAATATTAAATTAAAACACATATCCTCAACCCATTAATAAAATAATTAAAATAAATTAAATAATTAAATTAACTCACATAATTAACTCATTTGTTTAAGGTTTCTCATTAAACAAATTCAAAATATTACAAGAGATAAAGAAAACCCCCATAAAATAATCACTCCACCAAAATAGTAAATCAAAACATAAATATAACATATACTTACATATTAATATTTAAATATTTACTAATAAACATTAATATTTAAAAAAATAACATTAGAATATGTTAATATTTATAACTTTATTTTCATAAAACGTAATATACATATAATCATAATAATATTAACAATTAAATAATAACTAACATATTGATCCAATATCTAACTTCACTCAAATAATCTATAAACCAAAGTTAGACATATACTGTGAAATAACTCCACATGAAAGAAACATTCACATCAAAACATAAATAACATTAATCACAATCAGAACAACCCAACTAACCATAGGGTTTAATACCAACAGGTTGGGATCTAAAATTAAGACAAAACAACAAAATCAAACAATCACATATCCCACAAGAAAACATTCACATAAATGCAACACTCCAACCATAAGGTAAAAGAGATCGGACATTGTCCCATGACAACCCGAAAAAGGTGGTCACACACTGAATCAATTGTCCCTAATTGGGGACAATGGCTAAGGTTAGGTTATAACTTGGCCTAGATGTTATCTCCTCAACCACCATTGGGATTAAAGGCATGCTCAGACCTGCTAATTCAGGTGGAGACGTAGCCTAGTACCTATTCACTCAAACATACAAATTAGAGCACATGTGCATAATAGCCGAAGCACTAGGAAAGAAACTCTAGCAATCGTATCTCATGTTCGTATGTCTTTCATACACCCAATGGTACGATGCCGCCCTTTCCACTTATCCTAACAAACATACTACTGCATCACTTAACTATCCAAGTAAATCTCTGCATAATAATAATAACATGACAATATACATCATACTCACCAAAGCACTAACCGAAGCTCATGTCCCATATTGCAACCACAAAGTTTGAACACAAGTCAGTACATCTTTATGACAATAAACATAATCATAATCAAAATCATAATAACATGTCAACACAATAATAATATTTTAGAATCAAGTGAAAACCCCAAAGGTAATCAAAACACTCTCATCACATCAATATGTCCATAAATTCATAATATACAACATCAATTGCTTAACATTATTAGCACATACCTTTAAATGTCCCTATTATTTTACCTTCGTCTCCAAGTTTCAAGGCCAAACTTCCTACACATCCATAGTGGGAATGGAGGGGCACTACATTCTCCCCCCCTAAAACTTGACTTACTCCTAGAAGTCACAAACTAGGGTGGAAACATAACACATTAGTACCAAAATTTCTCTACTCTATATTTGATGTACATCCTCTTTTTCTAAATCATTTTGATTAAAATCACTATATGACTACACATTTGAAAGCAATATTTTCCTAACTATCTTTACTTAGAAATCCATACCTCTCTTATGATATGATACTTGTTTTTACACCAACAAATATAACGGATACTCCAATTAACTCTATTTTTTTATTCTGAATACAAAATTCTCCATAACCTCATACAAGGAAAACACATCAAATGATTTCTTGATATTAAAAATTACACATCATTTCATATTACATAACATATTTTAAATTACAATTTATGATTTCAATAACATCCACTCCATTTAATACCACAAATTCACAATACATTCACATTTAAGATAACATAGTTATCCCTCCTTTACATCAATAATCAACAAAATATAAGAAATATACATCTAACACATACATACACAATCACATCACCGGGAGTTACTCAACACAAGGCTACACAAGGGTCCCTCTGGACGCCGAAAAGCAGCATACTAATTCATGATACATAATCCATGAGCCAAGAGCCAATATCCATCTCACAAGATCCATACCTCACACTTAGTGGTTTGATGGTGTTGGGCCACACACATGGTGAGACCATCCAAACAGGACCATAATGACCTACCTCTTGTTGTATAAGGTGGTTAACCTCCAAGAGATAGTCATCACACATAGGTAGGTAGTGGGTCATAGCTGTGTAACAGCCTCACGTACCCCCATCCTCAAGGTTTTCTGCGTCTACTTCCTCGTATACACTCACCAAGTCTGCCTCATACGTCTTTGGAGAGGAATCACAATACGAAACATGGTCGACATCAAAAACAATAAGGATAAATTAGTTTAGCCACCAAAGTCATAAAGAAGAACAAATAAAAATTCAATTTCAACAATAAAGAAATAAATGTGCATAATTTCAACACTAAATCTCATGTAACCACGAGGGCTACGAGCAAATAAGATCACAAGGTGTGGCTAAACCATCACAATCAAATATAACCAAGGTGTCGACCTTCACAATCAATAGAAAATCAAGAAAATCCACAATATTTAAAATTGCACTATACAAGACTACGTGACTAAATACTAGCCACCAAACGAGGAAGGAGGAAACAACGTCAGGCTATAACATTAGCCCTCATGTGGTGCAGAATGAACATGCCATCCACATAACTTAGAGTGTACTCCTCAGCTACACTCCACATCGCGTCATCATGCGGCATGGACTAGCCAAGTGGCCCACGCACTCTTTGGCTATCCGCATGGGATGTGCACCTTGGCCTCCATCCCGCATCGCATCTCAGTGCAGCATGGTCATACACCAGCCAGAGAAGGAACACACTAGTCGTATGCCTCATGGCAGTGTGTCCGTGGCTCCACGGAAGTAGGCACGCTCTAGACACACCCCTCATAGCGATACCTCGTGGAGAAGGCACACGCAGGTACTCACCATCGCTAGAGGTATACATGGCTAGGACATACCCATATGCTAACCAACCCAAACATTGTCAAAAGCAAATATGAGTATCCCTCTACAAATGTGTGAGGCCCCATTACGCTCATCACATAAGTAGGCTATCATAACACATCTCATCTATGCACGTGGCATCGTGTCTTCGAGCCCAGCTCGCTACCATCAGCAACACGACATCATCACCAACACTATGTTGGAACATCAGTGGGGTGTGGCATCGTATCCATTACATCATGTCGGAACACGTGTAGATACGGTATACATAATGCATATATGAGTATATCAATATGGGGCTACTCGAGCTTCACCTCTCATACAGATGAGGTTGATTCGCTAATGCCAGCTCAACGTCCCTATGGACAGCCAAGCATATACTAACAAACCAATGTTGCTATACTCAAAACTGTGGGGATTAGGCTTACACATATGGATGTACCTTGATCCATCATAAGGGGAAGTAGTGAGTACTTTTCCTTGGGATCGGTTGAGCTAAGACTGCTCTGCATCACAATATGCGTACGCTGCACACTCCGCCCAAGGAACTTTGTGGCTGCTACTACCCCTTCATGGATTGAGGGACTGGAGAACCAAAAGAAAATAATCTATGAAACTATCTTTTGGCTACTCATATATAAATTTCAACCACACATGGGTTGGCCCTCAATCAGGTAACAGAAATACAAGCACACATAATGGTATGGTTAATCCCACACCAACAAATACAACATATCACTTATGAATGGATACATAGTATCACCATCCTAAGGGCACACAAAGCAAGTACGGGGTATTCACAACACTCAACCAATACACAATTACTGGTTTCTCACATTTGCAGAGGGGTACAATTACATACACAATTTCATGAGCACATTTACTTCTATAACCCATGTGATTCATATCATTACATATGTCAATAACCTTTTATCAGTTTTTCTTTCACTCTACTCTTTTCCATATATCACATGATATTAACATGTCAATGTTAAGATTATTGTGATCACTGAACAACTCCACTTAACAAATTCACATTCACTTTTATTCATTCGGTATAACATTTTATCCTCATAACATATGCATATGTACACTAACTTTTCTTCCATTCAATAAGAATCTTACATAGGCATCATGAATTTCTAAATGCATCGAAGAATCATTAATACTTTCACATCAACATTCATGCATCAAGAATTCAACAATTTATACACAAGTTCTATATTCGCGAAAGAATAATGATGATCCTCTACTTTACTCTTACTACTTCATGTAGGCCTTTCTTAAACACAAACAACTCTTACTTCATCATAAGTTATTCAAATTTTCACAGAATAAAAAGATTCACATATTTGTTTCTAAAACATAGTCCCACATTCTTTCAAACTTTATTCTAGGTTAGTACAAGTAACACTATTAAATCTTTACATAGTGATTATTCTTGCTCAAACATCATATCCCATACCTAAGCTTAATTACTTCACATGCTACCCCCTCATAATAATTTGACATGCAAGACATCCAATGGATAAATATTTTCTACTTATATAAAAACAAGAAAGGAGAGACATTGCATTTAGGTTTCAACTACACATAACAACCAAGGTGTCCAAATACCAATACAGTCATCATAATTTTTTTAATTTTTTTAAATAGAAATTTAGTTATATGCACTAGCATCTTATTTATTCCACAAAAGTAATCATTTCCAATAAAAACATATCACAACATAGAACAAAAATTAATTATATGAATTTACTTATAAATGCATTTATTAAATATCTAGCAACTACACTCAGTCTCATTCATAATCTATTTTTTAATTCATAAATCAAAAGTACGGAGTGCAATTTAAGAAGAACATAAGATCCGTCACTCAAGCAATTTCAAATATAATTTTTTTTTTTTAATTCACAATCAAGGTTTAGCATACAAGTTTCAAGCTTAAATAATTTTCTATTATAATATGGTTTAAGACTAATTCTCTTTATTAACTATATGTGGGTTAAGAGAAAGAGGAAACAAAATAATTTAATTCAATGCAAGCAACTTGCAAATACAACTTTTCCAAACAAACATCTATACAAAGGAAAATTAAGTCACACTTTCTACCCAAAATTTTAACTACCACCATCAGATAATTTTTTCCATTTTTAAACATAACCAAACACAAGATCATGATTTCATTACATCACTCAACATGCATTATAGCAATCACAAAATATCAATAATAATTCATTTATAAACTACCAACATACTTTTCTTTAGTCTGTTATAACAACCCTTTTACATGTAGTATATTTTTAACATTATAAAAATGCAGTTAACAATATATGGGTGTAAACACTCTTACAAACCATGGAAAAAACACAAAAATATATGACATACTCAGGTCAGGACTTCCCTATTAATTACATAACATACACTCTTAAGCACTTGCATAAAATCACATAAGTAACCTAACTACGCCAAATAATATCTTATCATAATGCACATTTAGTCAAACAAAAGTAATCTACATGCCAACTTGCTAACTAATTAATCTAAACTCATTTATGCATTTCAAAACTAAACTTGCATTTTTAAGAAACTGAAAGTCATAAAAATGAAACAAGGTCATACAATAAAAATCAATAGTTGCAAACATCCAAGGAATCACGCCGAACAAGAAAATACACAAAGTATTTAATCCATCGTTTAACATCTCAACTAGATATATAGATTAAAATATGGTATCTAACACAAGGGTCCCTATGACCTTCTAGCCACACATCACACATTCAATAACATGGGCATGGGGAAAGCTACTATAACTAAACATGGACAACATTAACCAAAGATCCCAGTGCTGCAACACTGGCTCTGATACCAAGTGTAACACCCCGCTAAAGGACTTGGTGGATAACACAAAAGATAGACAAGATCATGCCAATAATTTTTTTTTTTGAAACTAAAGTGACATTAACTAATGCAACTCAACAAATTAATATGAATGACATCATTACATTAACATCGTATCATAATCACATTATGACCTAAAAGTAACATTAATCATAACCCATTTACACACCTATCCACCATGGTCCCCTAACGTCGCTACTATGATACACCTACACTAACTAAGCCTATAAAAATATATTTGATACACTAAAACACATACGGTCAATAATTTGAATGTAAATTAAATCTCATACAACAAAATACATATCATTTAACACTATGCTCATATAAACCTATCCTAAATCAACACCATGAAAGAGGTACATAAAGACATATTACATCTACTACTAAATTAAGTTTATATGTATCATAAATACAACATTCTTATGCTAATCTTTCCATTACATAATAAACAACAATAAATATATCTTCAAGACTACTGCAATCTATTTACATTTTTATTGCCAGAATGCTACAACATACAAGATATATTCATCTAAAAGTAATATATATATAATACATATTGAATACAATTTTCATGGAAATATCACCTGCACATAAATTTAACCATAGAATGAAGTGAAAGGAAAAACTCTCCATGTTGTGTATGAATTGCACCAGCTAAACCCCAATGGATGGTTCGGAAATACCACCCTACCACGTGGAACCCTGAGGCCCACTCCCTCCGTGGTAGGAGATAACACTAGGCCCCACATACAAGCAAACAAAGAAACAACAAGTGGTTGACACTAGCCATCCAATGGAGACTACCAAAATAAGAATCAACCAAAAATTACAAGGACTTCCACAAAGGCTTTCAAGTACTTTTAAAGACCCAATCACATAACACAACAGATAGAAAACTCAAAAGCTTATCATTATACCACGACACCACAATGAAGCACATTACATCATTTTCACAATCTTATAACATGATAACCAATTTTAACTTAACAGTTCATAACCAAGACCAATAATGCACAACCTTGGTACAATTGATCTTTACACATACAAAAACTTCAACACAAGATCTCACAAACATGAAGGTATTTCCAACATAAAAATAGTAAACACATTCAAACAAAAAATTGTACAATATAATAAAAATCAAAGAATAAATTTATACCCTCTAATACAACTTTTAGAACTGAACTAATTTCCACTTGACAACAGTCAAATCTGCCAACCATAAAATAGTCATACCAACTCGAAATCAAAATCTATAAAATACCCATTTCAGATTTAGCCATCGACTACTTAGCAACGTGAACAAAATTGACTAAAAATGAATTATAAATTCATAAAATACAAAACAACAGACGGCTCTCATAAAACCCTCATGTCGGTATACCTGATTACAACCAAATGATAAAATAAAAAACCCAACAACCAGATATTTTCCAAAATATAAAATATTAAAATTTTAATTAATTTAACCACCTTGAAATTATTATAAATCTAAAATCTTAGTCTTCCATTGACTGGTTACAATTACAGGGAGAAACAAGAGAGTTTTTGCAGTCATGGAGGAGCAACTTGACAGCAGCTCTTTGTTTCAACCATATCTCACAAAATACAATTTGGGTTTTTGAGATTTTTGGACAAAATTTAAACGACAACGAGATGAAAAAAAAATCATTAAAAATCTCACCAACCTAATTCATAAAAACATAATTATGGGCGATGCAATCAGACCATTTTATTGGTAGAAAACTGAGACAATAAACATGTATTGATTTTTTTATTCTATAATAAATAAATATTTTATTCACACACAAAAATAAAACTATATAATATTTATTTTCAAAAATCAAAGAGAGAGAGAATTCAATCAAATTATTCATACACACCAAAATAAAATTAAACAAACGATATCAAAATCCAACCTGAATCCAACGCTTGGCAATGATAGGAATTTGATGTCGAGCTCTGAAAACTTTAACTTTCAAAATATTCAAATTGCAACAACTTTTTCATCCTTCTTCCTCTTTGCAAGCATGGCAAAAAAATTCAGAAAATGAAGAATCCCCCAACAAAATCTATTTCCCTCAAATCTATCTTGAATTCCCAATTTTCATTCAAAACCCCTCCAAATTCTCAAAAGTCCCCCAAAGTCCCTGTAACCTTGTGTCCCCAAAGAAACCACCTCCTGTCTCTTTCAATTAAATTCCAAAAAAAAGAAAGAAAAACAAAAATGAAAGCAACTTTCTTTCTTTTTCCCCAAAAAGACTCTTTTTCAAAATAAAAACAAGGAAATAAAATCCTCTCATAAAATAAATTACTAAAATATTAAATTAAGACACATATCCTCAACCCATTAATAAAATAATTAAATTAACTCACATAATTAACTCATTTGTTTAGGGTTTCCCATTAAATAAATTCAAAATATTACAAGAGATAAAGAAAACCCCCATAAAATAATCACTCTACCAAAATAGTAAATCAAAACCTAAATATAACATATACTTACATATTAATATTTAAATATTTACTAATAAATATTAATATTTAATAAATAACATTAGAATATGTTAATATTTATAACTTTAATTTCATAAAACATAATATATATAATCATAATAATATTAACAATTAAATAATAACTAACATATTGATCCAGTATTTATCTTCATTCGAATAATCTACAAACCAGAGTAAGACATAAACCACAAAATGACTCCACATGAAAGAAACATTCATATCAAAACATAAATAACATTAATCACAATCATAACAACCCAACTAACCACAGGGTTTAACACCAACATGTTGGGATCTAAAACCAAGATTAGACAATAGATTCAAACAACCACATATCTCATAAGAAATATTCACATAAGTGCAACACTCCAAACATAGGGTAAAAGAGGTTAGATATTGTCCCATGACAACCTAAAAGGGTGATCACACACTAAATCAATTGTCCCTAATTGGGAACCATGGCTAGGGTTAGGTTATAACTTGGGCCTAAATGTTATCTCCTCAACCACCATTGGGATTAAAGACATGCTCAGACCTATTAATTCAGGTGGAGACATAGCCTAGTACCTATCCACTCAAACATACAAATTAGAGCACATGTGCATAATAGCTGAAGCACTAGAAAAGAAACTCTAGCAATCGCATCTCATGTTCGTATGTCTTTCATACGCCCAATGGTACAATGTCACCCTTTCTACTTATTCTAACAAACATACTACTACATCACTTAACTATCCAAGTAAATCTCTGCATAATAATAATATGACAATATACATCATACTCACCAAAGCACTAACCGAAGCTCATGTCCCATATTGCAACCACAAAGTTTGAACACAAGTCAGTACATCTTTATGACAATAAACATAATCATAATCAAAATCATAATAACATGTCAACACAATAATAATATTTTACAATCAAATAAAAACCCCAAAGGTAATCAAACACTCTCATCACATCAATATGTCCATAAATTCATAATATACAACATCAATTGCTTAACATTATTAGCACATACCTTTAAATGTTCCTATTATTTTACCTTCGTCTCTAAGTTTCAAGGCCAAACTTCTTGCACATCCATAGTGGGAATGGAGAGCACTACATCTTACATTTCATTCAATATAACAATTACAATACTCATTACCAAATGAGGTAGATCATACAAAGGTGTTACAATTACAAGTTACAAGAATTCTCCTCGAATACAATTGAGGAGTGATACATAAACAAGGTATCCAACTGATACAAATGAGACATAAGAGAAAGTACACAACCACTGGTACACATGAGCTCTCCAATCAGGAAGTACCTACCATCATGAACAAGAACTGGAGACCCAACAGTGTAAGGTGCATGTTCCACCCAACCAAGTGGTACCCATAGGCCCACCCCTCATGCTAGGAGATAGTAAAAAGGTTCCCTAGACAAAACTGACAACCTCTAGACACAAGAAAAACTCCAGACTAAACTATACAAGTACAAAACATAACATACTAGTTACATTACTTCGAGAGTAAAAGAATCAAGTACTTAAACTGAACTAATAAAATGTTGTCATAAGAGGAGTGTCATAACAAAGTTGCATGGGTTACCCTGGCGAATCTTCCAAGGCTCTGACACCCATCTTTTGTTACCCTGGTGACCTCTCACGAAACCCGACCCCACACGCAATCCAATGTAGAATCGATTATCTCTCGTAGAGACAAGATAACGATCTTGCCATTCCAGGCCTTCTTGTCTCATCCCAAGTCTGAAGTAGCCCTTGAGTCCATGAGCGAGGCATAATTATCCAATTAAATGTTTTAGACTACCCATTTCCCTTAATACATTAATTTAGTTTTCACTGATTAGACTAACTCTACATGAGTTACCCAAGCACCACTTTGTGTGACGACCCCCATGAAGATTCACTCCCCTACTAACAACATACGAAACTAATCCACTAACCATGGGTAGACAAGGTGCATACAAACCAATAACAAATACCAACTGTATAGCAATAGACAACACAACCTGTTCATAGAACCAGGTGTCCAAACTGAATAAGAACCATGTGCACTACCCAAGTTAATTTAAAGGGCTGAAGCATCACAAATAACAACCCCCTCACAAAGGAAATACATTTGGAAGACTTACAAACCCAATTAACCCAATTTTCCCAATCAACGTGAATAGGAGAAAACACAACTTAAAGCAATTTAGGCAAATAAATAAGCTATTGTTTAGGATTTCCTAAATCCAATTTAAAACAATAATACATTACTTGAAATTAACCTACTTAAATATACTTTCCTTTTCAATCAATAAGGAAATTAAATTCAAATAGTATAAATCAATTTCACAATTACAAACAAAAGAAAATCAATTTCCCATTTTAAATCATTTCATATTAAAAATAACTACTCATTCTTTGCATGCAACAATTTGCAACATAATATTCATTTAAATCAATATATTTAAATATAAATTACAATAACCACCTATTGCAAAATATAAATAAACATATATATAAATTTTTCAATTACAAAATATTTTTAAATAAATATATATAATATATACAATATATATTATAAATAATATAATATAAATATAATATATTTTAAAAACAAAATAAATTTTAAAAAATTAGAATTCGCAAGCAAGGAGGCAAACAAAATTCGTTAATTTTGCAAGTTGTAAACAACCATACACTGCCAGAGTATGGGGGGCTACCTTCATAGCCAACCCCATATGTGGGGTGCCCTATGGTAGGTAGCGTTGGGTGCTACCTCCCACAACTCACCTCCCCTATGGGGCGGCTATGGCGGGTAAGACCTCAACCTCCCTCAAAAAAATAATTTCCCTGTGTTTTATAATGTTTGCCGTATGGGGATTTCTCATTCTCGTTTTTTTAAAATTAAATTTCTATAGAGAATTTTCACAATCATAGTTGCATATTTTATATAAATAAGTACATGTAAATATTCTATTATATATATATATATATATATATATATATATATATATATATATATATATATATATATATAAGAAAATAACTTAAAATGATTGCTCGAGAAGAGAAAATTTTAAACAAAAGTTTTCTACAGGAGAATATTTCCAATTTTCACAGAGGAATTCAATTCCCACAATTTTAACGGAGGATCTCAATTCAATCCTACAGAGGTTTTCTAAATCCTCTATTTTTTTCTTTTAAATTTTCTGTTGTTTTAAAAATAATAATTTTCTATGAGGCTCTCTTATTTCACTATAAAGTTTTCTACAGAGGCACTAAAATAATCACGAAAAATCTTCACATAGAAGCTGCCAACAAATTTCTACAAAGAAGCTTTTCAAAAAACTTTTCTACAGAAGCTTTCACAATTTTTCTACAAAAGCTTTAATCAAATCCTTTTGTACAGACAATCTTTTAATTTTTACAAATTTATACAAAACTTCTACAGAATTGAATTTTGTACATCTACAATCTTTCTAAATCAACAAAATGAATAAAACAATAAA
>VDFB02084819.1:0-11008 GCA_007258455.2 Sequoia sempervirens
GTACGCACTGGAGATTGGAGACTCACAAGGAACAGAGGTCACAACTCCGTACGAAAGAAAACACATGCCGTACGTTTGAGGAGAAGAGTTGTCGTACAGAAGGTCGTACACCACAAACAAAATAAGAAGTCTATATGCATAAGGGAAAGTGAAGCTGTACGCATCAGGAAGAAGGCTGTACGCACAAGAGAGAGTGAAGCCGTACGAATGGCCGTACCATTCAGAACACAAGCCGTACCAAGTATTGAAGTTTGTAAAAGACAGGTCATACCAAGCATCAACCGGGAGAAAGTAAAGTCTAAAACAATGCAAAATCTGTATTTTTCAGCTTCGTCAGCACTATTCAGAACCTATGGAAAAATCATAAAAATGAGGCACGCAATGCAATTTCGAGTGGTTTCAAAAGTGTTAAATTGGTCTTGGCCCCCCGGACCCTACAAGGGGTGTGCCCCCAGACCCCCTCAAGGGGCGCTGCCCCCAGACCCCCATCAAATTTATTGGAATTGCCAAATTGCAATACAACCAAATCATAGTACAGTTACAAGAGCAGTTGGCAGCTGAGCAAACGAGAGTGGCAGCTCTTGAGGAGAAGTTGGCAGAGAGGGACAGAGTATTGGGTCAGTTGATAGAGAAGGATACCCAGGTGGCCGAGGCACAACGACTTTCAGCACAGAGGGAGAATCAAAACTAAGGAGTTGGCATTTTATTGTTTTCAGTCGTTTGGAAGACGACTACTTTGTAGGGGATGATGTAGACGGCCATGTTAATAAATAATTATATTGTAATCGACCGTACTAATTAAATAAATGTTGTAGTCGGTCGTACTGGGAATAGATAATAATAGTTTAAATAATACATGCACAATTTAAAGTAAAAGTTGGATTAGTTGTCAGGCAGGTAGTTAGGAAGAGTTGCCGACGGTTGATATCTCAACCAACCTCAGCCATCTATATATGTATCTTGTCATTTGTAGTCGGAGAGGGACAATTGCTATGTATTGTTGAGATACTTCATGAAATCAATCAATCCATTGTGCTGTGCAATTACTCTTACGATTGTTCTGTGATTCAAATGTGATTCATATTCTAGTGCATGCATTATGTTTGTGAATTATTCTCGTTTACTCCCGTAGTACGTTGAACACTACCCAGTGAGTAAACAATCACAAGATCACTAGTGTACCTTTCTAAGTATAAGGGTCTTTGTATCATATTTGAATAAGGCTTTGCCACTACCACATTTCCTATCTCTTCAATTAGGCTTGACCCTTGGAGTTGCATTTAAGAAAAGACAGCTTTTAGGAATTATTCTACAAATGTCTTGTCAGGCAGGTTGGTTTGTTCTGTTTAACTTCTGAAATCTATTCAAATCATGCCAAGTGTGCCATCAACAGCTCTTAGGAATTAGTCTACAAATGTCTTGTAAGATAGGTTTGTTTGTTCTGTTTAACTTCTGAAATCTATTCAAATCATGCCAAGTGCCACCACTGCAAGATATGCTTGTCTGTTCTGTTTGGATCTGAGATCTATTCAAATCATGACAAGTGTGCCTTTGCTGAAATTCATTATTCCATACATACCTTAACAAAAAAAGTATTTCCTGGCTAATTGTTAACCAGCACACATAGGTAAAAGACCAAGCTGACCTCTTGGAGAGTAAAACGTCCAAACAGGTCATGAGGCTAAATGCTATGCACCAAATGGTCCCTCTATATGCCAATGGATAAAACCAGACACACTTTTCCAAGCATCCCCTGCACTCTTTTGAGATGACATGACCCTAAATGTGGAGAACTTTGCATTACAAACTATATGAATATCACAAAGCATAAAGGGATCTCTGATATGGTGATACCCCATATGTGTTGAGCAGCTCAAATTTGGTGGCAAAATAAAATTTGCCAAATGTGTTACTCTCAGCTGCTTGTTCAAATTCAGACCGTAGTAAGCAGATTCTGCGACCCAGAAAATAACTTAATCACAAAACTGAAAAGTCAATCAAAACTGTGATATTCTGGGTACATTAACCTGTAAACGGATCTGCTGAAAGTACAAAAATAATGAATAAATTGAAAGCAGAACTACATTACTTGCTTTCTGAATATTCTTCTTATTCTGAAGTTTCCTAACCTTCCATGATCATTAAGTAGACCTGCTGACTTGGGCACACAAAACAGAACTCAAGTGCTTTATCATGTTTTTTGATCACCTAGAATCTCTCTAAAAATATGACACAAAACTTCTCCTGCACCCAGAATAAAACTCAAAAAAAAAACAGAAATAAAACAAACAAAACGTCAAAGAGTTGACATGACACCTGCACCTAGATTTACGAATGCTAACATTAAATATAAGCTCCCATCTATAGCAGCTTAATTCACTAAATATAGGATATTTCTGCACCCAACTTTAAAACTAACTGCTGCTGCTGTGCCAGCTGTAAAAGAACAGCTGCTGAGTGATCAAAAACTAACACTGCTCTCATACTCACTTTCAAACAAGGATGGTTTCTTGAGCCTATATATCAGGGGTTCCCACACCCACTGGTCCCTTGGCAGCGTGCAAATATGTCAAACATTGTTTGCTCCAAAGGAAGCTTCTGAGCACAAAAGGAGATTGCACACATGGGTGTATGGTGGCAGTTGGTAATTCAAAGATGTTTGAGCTTAATTCTAATGGGGCTAAATGAGGATGCTAGCTCTCGATATTGCAATCAGACAATACTTGCTGTAAGTATTTCACTGACATTATTGTCCCATTTTGCCTTTTGAAGTAATGCTCATCCTGATTTGTCTTTCTGACTTTACATATTTATTAGTGACCCATGGATGGCGATAAGGCAAGGGCTCCAAATTGGAGCTTGAGGGTTTTTTGAAGTCCTATTAGGACCAATCTGTTATGCCTTTGGGAGTGTAAGAGTCTACCCAAAATGTGAACAAAATTTCTGATTTTTACCAACACAGGTGGTCAGGCATTTCGTGAAACAGTTTGACTTTATGCTACTATTAATTATCAGTGATTTGCAAATGTTCTTTGCACCTTACATTCATTACATGAATCCTCCACTTATAATCTAAGAAATATAATCTTCAGTTTTCACTTTAATAATTAAATCAGCAGACTTGGTTTATTGAAATGACCACAACCAAATAATTTGCAGATGGCAGGAGTAATATTCTTCTATTTATTCAGATGGAGTAAACAAAGATATTATGTTTCTGACCTGAAACTTGATGGAAATACAAGCCAATACTCCCGCAACTCATCTAATTGCAATTACATAAGACATTGATGCTATCAGTGGATCGTGACACCTTTCAAGAATGAGGTGGCTCATGTCAATAGACACAACGGGTATATCGACCACGTATTCCCCTCTGATTGATCGTCCTATTTTTTAAAAATCTCCCACTTCTTCATGTAACTTGCACACTTCAGGACACGACTATCTGGGCGGCTCCAAGCAGAAATGGCTCCCATAATACATCGTCCTGGCTTCCTTAATATCAACTCCTTTCCTCAACCTCTATCTATCAAGCCGAAAACTCTCAAAGTTTATTCACTGACAATTTATAGCTGCGGCTCTCTTAGAATGACACACGGGCTAAGGAATTATCCACAGCGGCTCAAGATAGATTGCCACGATGCCAATAATAAAATGTATAGCTTCCACCAAGTTTTCTCCTCCACCATTTGATGGTAATTTTGTCAATGGCATCAGCTATTTAAATAAACCACGACCCATGAATTGCACATATCAATTTAATATTAGTCCATTTGGCATGAGCATTATAGACTCCTTATATATCATGACTTCATTCTTCTAATCCTTGCAATTGCACCTTGTCACAGAGATAAAGACCTCTAAAGAATAATACAAAGAGCCAATAATCTTCTTGTTAAGCGCCAATACAACAATTAATTGTAAAGAAACAGCAGCAATTCTTTATTTTTTAACGGCAGCTCCAAATATCAACTTATGATTCCATTATCTGACATGGTGGCCAAGTGTGTCTGGCGGCAAACACATTTTCCCATTGTTTTAAGCTGCTCCCGATTGATGTAAATGCAGCGTGAATTGACACCTCCTATTCTTCGAATCACACTAACAGGGACTTCAAAACCTTGCATTCCCGACTCTCACAAAGCCATAAAATTTCATTTAAATATTATTCTGGAAATTCCCGACAATCTCACGATTTGATAGCAAATATATGTTCTCCCAATGAAATAATCCACTACAGGAGCCATTCGTCATTCACACCATAATTGAATGAAATGTCGGTAAAATCCCTTCACATAGTAATTAAAGTTTGCCCTTTCGTTCTCTGAAAGTCCCAACCAGTTTCCTCAACACATCATTATAATCAGATGTTGGCTCTTCAGATTCCTCACACCATGCGTAGCTTAAATTGCTTGTATCTCTTCTCTAAAATCTCCACAAATAATATCGAGCACCTTTATATGAGTCTGGGAGTTAATTTTTTCTCTGGGACAGCAGCCTTCAATTAATTCTTTTAATTTTCATTTCCAATCTCTCTATAGATATAATTATTTGCTCGAGAAACAGAACAGTTACATTAAAGCAGCTGACTCAATTTTCAATCACCGGAGTTTAAATACAATACCCAAAAACACACATGATCTATATAACAGCTCACACCAAACTAGATAAAGATGATAAATGTGATCATGTATATGAAGAAGGCGTGCCACTGCAATAGAATATTATATAACCACTATTCTTTCTGCAAATATTAATTGAATATTCAGGTATTACCTCTGAAAGCATAAATCTGAGAGTCTGCAGTTTGTCTCTATAATTTGTCTTTGCCAGAGACTCCAAATTCCGAATCTACAAGTTTAAGCACAACTGCGAAATCTAAATGACTCCACTAGTATGAGAATTGGGTTTTCGTCCAATTCCAAAGCCATGAGGGTTTTCGTCCTCGGGTTACAAGAAATCAAGTTTCTTCCAAACCAGAAATCAACCATTCCTGCCTGCAATCAGCTCCCTTCCATTCTTTTATTCACATTTGCCTTGTCCTTTTGCTTTTCAGCTTGTCGGACTTTCAAATTCCCTTTCTTTTTTAAAAATTGTGACTTATTTTTAAATCTGCATTTAATAAGTCACTTTAAATATAATATTATTTAATTAACAATATTTCCTTTTGAATTGGCATTTGAAGGAAAATATTAAAAAATTAAAATAATATTATATTCTCCATGTAATAAAAAAAGGGACATTACAGGGAGTATTGGATTGAGAGGACTTTTAGCAAATTTTCTCTCTGTATCCATTTATTCAATCTATGGCTTTACCTGCTGTTCAGTCTCCAATGACAATAGACATCAGTGATTCCTCCCAAATCCATGTGACAAGAAGAATGTCCATTGGAAACATAACCTCAAATAGTAGATTGAGATTACTATTTGGAAGGTGGATATGGCTTATTCAGGAGGTCAATTAACTAGTTGTATGGCTGAAGAGTGCATCCAGGGCATGAGTATTGAGGGTCAGAATGAGAACAGGGTTCAAGTCTTGATGATGGCCATAATAATTCAGTGTATAGGAAGGAAGACCTGAGAAGCAAATTTAACAGCACATAAAATGAAGTTGGATTAAGCTGTTGGAGAGATTGAAAGCCACTGTCTCAAGAACAAGATGTAGGATTCAAACCAAATTGGCAGAGAGTTCAATGATGAACCAAGTATCCAGGAGAAAATAATTCTTCTTTTGCTAGACTGAGGACAGTCTTGGACCAAACCCAGATGAAATGTACATGTCTTGGCTATAGAAACTCTAGTTGCTGGAAACCGAATTTTGTTTATTCTGTATAATGATATCATCGTTACCACAAATGACAAACAAGCTCACTGTACATCATATCTCTGTCTGCCAGACACAACGAATGAGTCACGGAAAAAATACAATGCATTTTTGTTCAGCACCTAAGCATGGATTTGCAATATGGTCTAAATACTCATGCCTCCCTGAAGAAGAAACCTCCACCAAAGAAGAAGACCAATCATGATGCCTATCCATACTACCGTTGCTATGCTTCTTATGGTTGTTGGTGTAAATAGGTGTTTTACCTATCTAGTTCTCTTATAGGTCCTATTTACATATTAAGTTTACTTAGGTCCTAGGGAATCTTTCTAGAAGTCTTAGGTGTCATGTGATCTTATCTTATCTTATCATGCCATTTAATACTTGTTTCTTAGATCATTTAATAATGTTGAAGTATTTGTCTCATTGTACAAGATTAAGACACATGTCAAAGATCTTGTCTAATCCTATCTCACATCTTTGTCTTTATAAGCAAGGCATCAAATGTACATTTCCTTCTAATTCAATACCATTGCAATCTTGAGCATTGCATATTGGCCATATTATCTTGCATCCATTATTGCAAATTTATGCTCTTACTTTTCTCTCTTGTAAAAGGTTGTTTTTGGTTTTGCAGGTGATCCTAGTGGCTTGAGTCCTTGAGTGTCTCTCCAATATCATGGTATTAGAGCTTCAGATTTGCAAAACCCAGATGAAATGTACATGTCTTGGCTACAGTAAACTCTAGTTGTTAAACCAAATTTTGTTTTATTTTGTATGGCTTGAGTCCTTGAGTGTCTCTAACATGGTATTAGAGCTTCAGATTTGCAAAACCCCTTCTCAGATCTGAGAGTGATTCAAGCTTGAGCTTTTGTTGAGTGCACATTGGGGCGAAACGGACCTCACTATTGAGTCCAGAAGGCCCAAAAACCCCTATTTTCATATAAAATAATAAGATGTAGGATTCAAACCAAATCGGCAGAGAGTTCGATGATGAACCAAGTATCCATGAGAGAATAATTCTTCTTTTGCCAAACTGAGGACAGTCTTGGACCAAACCCAGATGAAATGTACATGTCTTGGCTACAAAAACTCTAATTGTTGGAAACTGAATTTTGTTTATTCTGCATAATGATATCATCATTACCACAAATGACAAACAAGCTCACTGTACACCGTATCTCTGTCTGCCAGACACAACAAATGAATCATGGAAAAAATACAATGCATTTTTGTCCAACACCCAAGCATGGATTTGCAATATGGTCTAAGTGCTCATGCCTCCCTAAAGAAGAAACCTCCACCAAAGAAGAAGACCAATCATGATGCCTATCCATACTACCATTGCTATGCTTCTTATGGTTGTTGGTGTAAATAGGTGTTTTACCTATCTAGTTCTCTAATAGGTCCTATTTACATATTAAGTTTACTTAGGTCCTAGGGAATCTTTCTAGAAGTCTTAGGTGTCATGTGATCTCATCTTATCATGTCATTTAATACTTGTTTCTTAGATCATTTAATAATGTTGAAGTATTTGTCTCATTGTACAAGATTAAGACACATGTCAAGATCTTGTCTAATCCTATCTCACATCTTTGTCTTTATAAGCAAGGCATCAAATGTACATTTCCTTCTAATTCAATACTAAATTACAGATTCGTTTTTGGATTCGGGTATGGGTACGGGATTTGGTCAAAAAAAAATTTGGGGTTGGGTACGGTTTGGGTACGTTAATACAAAAAACATATAAAAATAGAAATATATACATATTTGCAGCAGTAATTAAGTTCAGAATACACCACCATATTAATAGTCAAATAATATAGCAAAAATACATCACCACTTTCATAGTCAAATATTAAAATATTAGTGATACTCGAATGTCATGATATTAAAGTTCAAACATAAAAATGTCAAGTGTTTACAATCAGCCATTATTGATCATTGATCAATCTGAATCATATGGATCATCAAAAAAAGCAGCATCATCAACATCATTAGATGCTACATTTTGTGTAGAACCACAAATAGCATCAGTGGCACTCGCACAAGCACTGACACTACCACTCTCATGCTCAATAGCTGCTTCAGGCTCATACTCATCATCAATATCAAGTGCAGCTAAGTGACTTGTGGAAGCATCCAAGTCAAGCTGCTCTAGCTCAATATCCCACCTCCTTGTGTCTCCTTCTTTGTAGGAACTTTGCTTGTGTGTAAGGAAATTGTTAAATGAGAGTGTTGTTACCTATTTAATGTGTTTGGAGGCAAAGATTAGGGTTGGAATGAATATTTTATTATTTAGAAGTCAACTTTTAGTCAAAAAAATAATTTAAAATTGCAAAAAAAGGCACTTTTTTCCGCGGCCTGGGCGTTTTGACGTCTAGATTTGCGTTGGATTCTGCTGGGCGTATCCTAGACGAATCCACAGAGCCAATTCGTATCCATGGCATATACACAGGCGAAATTTCGTACCCTGTGTGAATTTGAATCGTATCGAATCCGATACGAATCGTATTCTATCTAGAGGCTTAGAGGGGCGAATCGGTAACATAGATTCAATACCATTGCAATCTTGAGCATTGCATATTGGCTATATTACCTTGCATCCATTATTGCAAATTTATGCTCTTACTTTTCTCTCTTGTAAAAGGTTGTTTTTGGTTTTACAAGTGATCCTAGAGGCTTGAGTCCTTGAGTGTCTCTAACATGGTATTAGAGCTTTAGATTTGCAAAACCCCTTCTCAGATCTGAGAGTGATTCAAGCTTGAGCTTTTGTTTGCACATTGGGGAAAATCAGACCTCACTATTGAATCCAGAAAGCCCAAAAACCCCTATTTTCATATAAAATACTTGATATTTGGGTGAAAAAAAAAAACCCATTTTTTAGGTTTTCAAATTTTCAACAATACGGATCCGTACGGTCCGTGCAATGTCATACCATCTGTTGCCATCAGCAATATTGTCAACAAAGTTTCAAGGAATATTCATGGGTATATTCGATCTTGCGATGTCGACATCACATTATCTACCACTGCGTACAATTTCAGTCGGCATCATCAAAACCTACGATACGATTGTCAATTTTAATTATTTAAAAATTGTTTTTATTCTACCGATTTAACTGTTTTGGGACCCAATGCCTAGTCCCCACCCAGCCAAGCGAAAGGTCATGTGCTTAAAGCGTAGAGCTTAAGCCTGCGGGGGGGTGCATGGGAACCGCCAGCCTACCACTAGGGCAACTGCCTGCTGAGCGATGCTACTACCGCCAACGGTCGTCTTAAGTTTCTTTTAAAACCTTTGCAACATCAAGCGGTCACATGGCCTACCAGTGGCTAAGCACCTAGGTGCTTAATTTTTTGCCCCCCAAGCCCTAGAAGGGCAATTTTTTTCAAAAAGTCAACTTTCCACCAAGGTGTCAAAATTTTGCAAACGAGATATCAACATAAAGCTGGTTCCAAGCACTTCCTAATGGTGCAAACCATTTTTTTAGATTTTTCCTTAGGTGAATTTTATCACCAGTTAAAGTCATATTTTTCCTTTTTGGACCTTTCAGCTCATAACTTTTGCTAGATTATCCAATTTTCATGATTTTTACGACATTAGAAAGGTATCAAGGACCTCTACCATACTATCCATGTACTTTTTCCAAATTCAACCATAGGTATATTTTATTCAAACTTGTGCAAATTTGCATTATGGTTGATTACTTGGACTTACTTGTTGTACCCCAAATTAAAAAAATTTGCTACACTTAGGAATTTTGAAGAAATGGTTAAAAGTCTTGTTAAAATTGTCAAGAAAGGTCAAAATTGGGAATTTGCATGTCTTGCATGAGGATCAAAAATTCGAAATTTTCAAAATCTGACGATCTGGGTCTCCTCAAAGCAACCTAGTCTACAAAACCCAGATCTCAAGTTTTCAGCTCTAAATTTTAGGAAAATTTCTATTTTTAAAAACTTTCCAAAAATATAACTTTTTTCTAGGTTTTTTTGGGTTTCTTTTCAAATGGATGCTAGCAAAATTTTCTAAAAATAGAAAGTTTGACTTCCACGGTTCAAATTGATTTTGATTGGCTTAAAATACTTCCTCATCAGGCTGGTCCAATCAAAATCATAAAAAGACCAATTATGCCCTAGTGGGTTTATTTTCCTTTTACAGAAGTTGTTTCAGGAGCTCCAAGGCCATTAATGGAGGTTGCTCAACTGCCAGGTGTCAAATTCAAAGTCTTAGGCACTGCACAGATCAAGAAGCGACAGAAGATGATCAAGAAACGAAGAACGAAGAATGAAGGTTGGAAAATCTTGAAAGCTACAAAATTTTGGCTAACTCTGGAGAGTCTAGGTGCCCTAGACCAGTCTAGGCACTTGGAATTCTTTGCCTTAGCCATTTTTCATGTCTCAGGTAGTCAAAGCAATGATGAGCACGAGGAACGAAGAGAAAGGTGAAGAATTTGAAATTTGCAAAATAAAAACTAACATGGCCATGCATGGGCGCCCCAGCTAGCCAAGGGCGCCCAGTCTTTTAAGAGGTCAAATGATGGAATTAGGGTTTGCTCATCCCAGCCAATGTTGCTCAGAATCCAACAGGATCTACAGTGAATTCATCAACAAGATCATCTTATCAGTCACTCAACCAAAATCTCAGATCGAACGGAGAAGTCTTGGCAAATGGCAAACTAGAAATCATGAAATTATCAAAATATATTCTAATTCTGGAAGCCATGGGTGCTTCAGGTAGCCAGGGGCGCCTAGGGTTTTAGAGCACCAAATCCAACAGTTAGGGTTTGCAAGATCAGTCAGTGTCTTCAGAATTTTGCCAGTTTTCCATTGAATATCTTAGCCAAATCATCAGACTCGTCAACTACCAGCAAATTCAGATCAAACGGAGGACACAGCATGAGGTACAAATTTGAAGGTTGAAAACCAAGCAAAAATGGTTAAGTCTGGAGATGTTGGGCGCCCCAGGTAGCCAAGGGCGCCCAACCTTTTGAGTGCCTCAATGATTGAATTAGGGTTTGTCACCTCTAGCAGTTTTCCTTCGGATTCATCCCAGCTCTTCAACGGATTCAACGGTGAGCTTGTCAGAGTTGTCAATCACCAATTATCGAAGACGAAACGAAGGGATAAAATGAGAAAAGTCAAAAGCAAAGATGAAAATCTCAAGAAAAATTCTAACACTA
>VDFB02084822.1:0-18976 GCA_007258455.2 Sequoia sempervirens
GCCATTCCTCCTATTGTTTAGGTTGTGTCTTGGTGATATGGGCCTGATGTAACTTGATTGTGGTAGCTTGATATATAGATTCTATTGATGCTATGGTTCAATTTGTATGATTTTGAAAAAAGAAGCCAACTAAGTAGAGTTACCAACTAAGTAGAGTTATCAACATTATTCGTAAATCATAATAATTTGTTTAGTACACTAGCCATTTGATGCCTTCTTGTAGTCTCAAACATTATTTTGTATCATTGTTACATTGGTTATTGAAGTGGCCACTTAATATAGCTCCATAATACAAAATCTGGTTCAAGTTGATTTTCACATGAAAAAAATGTGAATCAAATCAAGCTAATGAAAAAAAACCATGAGAGACCATAGCAATGGTGCGGGTACCTAAGGTCATGTAATGCCTTCAAAGGCTAAAGTTGTCAAAAATGTATTTAATTCCATGTAATGCCAATAAATGTAATCAAGGCATGAAAAACACAAAAGTGTAATATTGTCAAAATGCTAAATATGTAAAAGAGAGAAAAAGTAGGAAATGTGAAGAGACAAAACAAGAAAATCAAAGAAAAATCAAGTAAGAGGGAGCCCTTAGGTCATTCAAAGGAATATGAAAAGGGAGAATGGTTGATGGTTAGGCTTTCTTTAAAAGCATTGTAAAGGCTAAGCAAAGAGATCATTGTATTCTGGAAGAATTAAATTAACAAAGAGTTCCCCGTTTTAGCTTATTTTCTATGTTTTTCAATTGTTTCTTAACTTGTACGGACTGTGCAAGAGTTTAGGGTTCAAATTTAGATTGTTTCCAATAGGTTGGGGAATCACCATTTGTTTGCATCCATTTGGGAAGGAATCCATTAAATTTAATGTTTGTTTGAGCATTCTTCTTATGGCTAGGCCTGAAATCCTGTGCATTGAGTTTTGAGTCTTATAAGGCATTTCCACACTACTCCACCAATGTAGGTTAGGTATATTGGTGGAGTAGGTTAGGGATAGGTTATTTTTTATGTTTTTATGTTTGTGAGTGGAGGAAAAAGAAAGAATACCTTGAAGGAGCTGCTGCTACACAGGAAATTCTGAGTTTTCGAGTCAAAATGAACAGTTTCCAGCATGATAGTGGAGAAAGAACAAGTGCATGGGTTAGAAGATGTTTCCAAATGCTTTTTCAGATGTATTTTGACATGTTCAAATGGTTGGCCAGAGGTTTTGAGGTTTTCATGTAGCCTATATAGGAAACCCTCATTGATTTTTGAGTTTTTCACCCTATAAACAAGGGTTTGTCAATATACTATCCAAAGGAGTCTTTTAATCCCTAAAAATGGATAAATTGGGAGTTTTGTGTTATGTCTAATGACTTTTTTGAGGTTTTAAGTGTTTTGGGAATGTTTTAAGGGGGTCTTCTTTGAAAATCAGGCCTATTTTAGTAGCCTTTTTTATAGCATTTAGACTAAAAACTGCTTATTTCTTCAATATAATTTATTCTCAGTTTTTGATATGAGGACATGGGCATTAAGAGGTCTCTAAAAGTGTTTTGGATCTTGGGTTTTGAAACATGTGTGTTTGGTTTACCTGATTTAGGGCATGAATGTCTCATTGAGAAGTAGTGCCTTGATTGCTCAGAGAATATAAGTCTGACCTAACAGTGATCGGTGAGTTGATTTTGAGATAATTTTGTCTAAGTGATGGTGTCAGGAATGTATGGAGTCATGGAAAAGGTTTAGAAGTGAGATGTGTTGTTTTGACAGTTGGATAGTGAGGAGACTTGGTGTAAAATAATACATGAAATTGAAAGTTCAGTCAAAACAAAGTTAAAAGAGAGCAAGTTCCTTATTTGTATCAGTTGTAATAATGATGTTCACAGTGCTTGATGGTCTGGTAAAATTCTGAAAGCCAATTGTAATGATGGATTGACTATTTGGGACAAGTTGAATGAATTGATTGAATGGAAGAGTGCCTTGTTGAAAATGGTGTTTTTTAAATGCATGTTGATCTAATTGATTGAATCAAAGTTTTCTAAAATGGTTTTTTGTTTTTAATGAGTCAATTGGAATATAGATTTTTGGAAGGATGAATGATGAATGATAAGAGAATTTGAGTGGATGAAAAGTAGATTTCTGATGAAATGTTGAAATTTTGTTTGATCTTCTCCAAGATGAGTTTGGGACAAGAGTCCCCTGAGTTGTTGATTGGTTTGGAAATCTTTGTATTGCATCAGCTTGTTGCTTACTATTATGCTATGATAGATTTTTTCTAAGCATCCATAGCTTGTTCAAAAGCACCTATTTTAGGCTTTTAGCCATAGCAGCAAGGCATTGACATTTTGATAAAAATGCTTTGATAGACATGTATGAAAAATGTGTTAGCATAGACAAGTTAGTGAACTCTTTGAAAAAATGCCTCAAAAATGGCGGTCTCATGGTGATGGAATGGCATGATGAATTCCATGACAAAGAAAATTTTTGTGTGGATTGTCATGGCATTCCATCACCGTGAGACCCCCATTCTTTGAACATTTTTCAAAAAGATCCTTGCCTAAATCTATAGTGTTTACGCCTATTATGCTTTTGATGAATTTTTCCAAGCATCCATAGCTTACGAACGAAAACACTTGTTTTTAGACTTTCAACCATAGCAACAAGGCAACACTTGAACTATTTGACAAAATGCTTTTGGTAGACATGTATGAAAAGATTTGGTAGTATAGACAAGGCAATGAATTGTTTGAAAAAATTCCTCAAAGAAATGTGGTCTCATAGAATGCCATGACAAGCAAATGCAATTGGGAGCTGCTCCTAGTTATTAGTTATGCAATGTGGAAATGATGCATAGCGCTAAAGTTGACTTTGTAAAACTATATTGTAATTGAAATTTTGTCATCCTATAACTATCTAGTTATTAGTTATGAAATGTGAAGCAATGCTTTTTCAGTTTGAAAGATGTGCAATGCAATGTAATCAACATTATGAATATAAACTACAAAAATCTATTTTTTTCTAAGTTATCGGTTTGGTTTTTGGTTTGGGTTCGAGAACCTGGTTTGCCGGTTTGGGAAAAAAAATTTTGGGTTGGGTTTGTTTTGGGTTTGGTAATACAAAACCATATAAAAATAAGAAATATATACATATTTGCAACAATAATTAAGTTCAGAATACACCATCATATTAATAGTCAAATAACATAGAAAAAATACACCACCACTTTATACTCAAAGAGTCAAATGTCATGATATAGAATTATAAATTAAACTTCAAACTTCAAACATAAAAATGTAAAGTGTTTACAATCAGCCATTAATAATTATTGATCATTGATCAATCTCGAAAGAGATGTGAACATTTATTTTACATTAATGGAAGGAAAACAAAAAGAAAAACAATGTTACATAATTATTTACACATTGTGAAAGAGCCAAAACCTTTTTCTTGTAGATCATAGAAAGAATCTCGGTGATTTTTTGGGTGTCCTTGCCTTGGAGCAGAGCTATCTGAGCCATGAATGATTAGGAACTGAGAAAGAAATAAGATAAATCACATGCAACTTGTTGCAATTTATTTCCTTGGGAAAAAGGGTAAAGTTTGTTTTTCAGGGAGAATCTCCTTTAGAGTTTGAGCGTGCATTGATAATTTTCAAGATAGACTTAGCCAAATATGTCATCTAGGTTTGAAGCTTTTAGGTAAAATTTTTGGTTCTTAAAATTTTGTTCAAAATTCAAGATGCAGGCTCTCCTCCCTTAGGGAAGAGAAGGCCTATCAAACCTAACACTCTTATGCAACACTTCTTAAGTTTTTGTTGATGCAGTATTAGATGCAAAGTTTCAAAATAGGCATGGTTATATAAATTCTCATCTCACAACTATCATTGCATCAAATTAAGAATTTTCAATCCTTTATGGTCTAGACAAGAGAAGTATGGAGTAGTGTTCCAATGCTAAAGTCTTATTATGAATCTCTTTGCTATGAGTGATTCAAAAATGAGGAATCTATCTTCTGCACCAAATGAGAAATATTCACAATATGTGCTAGGAAGGAATATAAGTCCATAAGATCAAGTATGCAAGAACTGAGAATTGCAAAATTGGCTTACATTTGACTTCCAAACACATAAATTTTCACACTTTTCGATGTTCACACGTAAGTCAAAAAATATATGTGTGTAAGTTGTAAAGTATACACTTGAATACACGTAACTCATATCTATTGAATCGTAGATTTATAATGCAAATATGGACACCATCGATAAAAAAGATTTGTATTAACCAAATAGCCATGTAAGCATACATCAATATATGTCAATATAAGTATAAAATATAGTTACAAAATAGCCATATAGGCTTACGAGAATGCCATATAGGCATACAATGTCAAATATATCCAATACAAGATATGTACAAAATTGCCATGTCTAGGCATACAATAAAGGACTCTGGAATCAAAATTCATTTCTCTCCATGCTCTGGAAATAAATTATTTCCCTTTGTTTGGTGATCCGATGGCAATAATTTTGTCACCATTTTACTGTTTGAAATTATAGAAGTGCTCCTACTATTCCTCCTCATGTTTAGCTTTGGTGAGAGTTCAATTGGGTACAATAAGAAGTAAAGACATTAATATATAGAAATTACATTATAAAGGGTAATATATATTTAACAAAATAATCACTTGCAGCCATCTCACGATCACTCTCCTCAATGAAAATATTTGCATGCCGATGTTGAGGCATGCTAAAGCCCTATATAAACCATCCAAATAGGAATTAAACTATGAATCAATAATGGTTTGATTTTTCACTAGAACTAGTTCATCTATAACAACGAATGTAAATTGAAATTTAGTAATTTGCCTCATACCTCCCCTATCAGAGCCATCGAGGATTGTATAGCAGAGGAAACACCAATATCCATTTCCCTCATAACGTTTGAAGAATTGGCATTTTGCGTCACCAACATCTGAAAATAAAATAAATATTATTCAATGCAAAAGTTACAATAGCGATCCATGTGATGACTTATAACTATGAGATCTAATAAACAAAATTTTGAGTACAAGTAGTAAATAGATATGGCCTAATTATTAGTTATAAATTTAGTAATGCTTTGAGTTTTGAATGATGTGTAATGCAAGCGTAACCAAAAATATGAATATAAACTACACACAAAATCTATTAAACTTAGAATTCATTCACTTGAAGTTCTCTTTTAGAATTCTATTCTACCTCCATGAGCGTTTGATCAAATCTGCGGCACTTTCGAGTGTTTCCTTGAAAACCTCTATGATGATTTTCTGTTCAACATCCAAAATCAAATATTGGAACGTAAAAACAATGTTATTAACACATGTAATAAATTTATAACTGTTTACTAACTTTACATACCCCACCGATAGGTGTACTACAAAAATAAGTAGGTGAATGACTAGTGTATCCAGTCTGTACACTGTGACCCTACAATTTTATCAAAATAATAAAACTAAATTAGTTAATCTTGCATTTCACAATTGAAATTTAATAAATAAAATTCAATGAACATATTGAATTTTACCTGAGTGTTAATGCCATATGCATCATGGAAAATGTTAGCCATCCTCTCCATCCCCATAGATGCATATGGATTAGGCTACGTAGTAGCATATGGATCCTACATAGCACCCTCCTGAGTGTCGGTAGGTTCATTCAAACAAGTCACCCCACAAGATTGACACACATGGGTTTGAAGGCCACCACTTGAAGACTCCCCTGAATGGTGGTATACAATAGGGCTAGTGTGATGGATGACACTCCGGGTCAAAGTTGTGATTGCCTGCAATGTCTCTATGTCGACACTCTCCTTCGCAATGACAGGCATCACAATCTGCTCACGAGGCGGCCTAGTGATAGGTCGTCTCCCTTGCCGTGTAGGATCTGGCTATGCACCAAGCCCTATCCTAAGCTGACCCCCCACCTCTCCCCTAAAACTCCGTCATATCAAAATAATTTGGGATTTGGTTCAATACAAACTTACTATATAGTTTCCTAAGAAAATATTGGGGGAATTCACAATTATTGCACAATGGGTAATCAAATACCATATACCATCTTTCAAAAAATGGTTCTTAATCTCTTGGTGGTGTAGCACCAATGAATAGGAAACCTCTTTGCATTTGAGGGTAAAATTTTGATTTGTTTTAGGAGGTTAGTGAATAGAAGCACAAATCGCAACTTTAGTAATTTTTAAATCTTTTACTTGTTTATATGATAATTTGTCTGCATAATATGCCCTAGATGTCTGTCTCCTATCTTGCCATCTAGATATTTGTTGGGTGATTGCATCTACATTTTTTAACATGTCTTTCAATGAATTTACTAGAAGCATTCTTTCTGTGGTTGAAGCATTTGGATCACTCAACCTACTGATAAGATCCTCAAGTTGTTTTCTATTGTTCTCAATTTCACTCCTCAAATTTTCTTGAGTGCGAGGAGGGAATTGAGAGAATGGTGGGGGAGGTTGATTTTGTTGTTGAGGTTGATTTTGTTGAGGATTTTGCTATTGAGGATTTATCTCCTCTTCTTGTTGAGGATTTGTAGGATTTCCTACAAAGGTTAAAAAAATAATCAAATCTAACCTAAAACAAACAAAATCAATTTCAAACTAACAAATTCAAAGACAAATGTCAAACAATACTTACCTCATAAAAGCATCTCTTTGTCATGTGGCACCATATTTGCAAACAAAGTCCAACTGTTCTTGATGAAATTTGCAGAAATCCTTCCTCCTAGAACGCGAGCGTGAAAGTGAGGGTTTTTGGCCGTGTGCAGAGCTGAGAAACAGTAAAGAGAAAATGATACACATTTGACTTTTTTTTCTTTTAAAATCACATAATGCGCTCGCATTATAATGTGAGCGCGTTATGTATTTCCAATTTTTTTCCCATTTGGCCACAAAAGTGTGACCAACTTCATGCACCACCCAGCTCAAATAATATGTTTACTACTATGTATGAATGTGTATGTCTTTAATGAATGAGTGATCTATGCATGTGTATGTAGTGTTATGTGAATAAGAAATTTTACGCATAGAACCAGTGTTAAGTTACACTAGATGTGAAATGTGATGCAAGTCGGGTGTGAGTTAGTATGGTGACCACTAGGAAAGAGACAGGTGGTAGTGGGTCAAAAAATGAACCTAACAAGAGGCTGGAACAAATTCTAGAGATTTTGAACTGGCAAGAGGCTCGTATGGATCACATAGAACATGAGGTTCAAGTGGCATGCAAGGACCGAGTTCACAGGAATGTAGAAGTCAATTGAAGGGAGATGGTAGTCCAGGAGAAGTCCCTTGAGGTTGAATTGAGGAAGAACTAGGAAAGGATCTTAAAAAAGTAGCACTTCCTAAGTTTGATGGTAAGGCTATTGGAGCAGGAGCTAAGACATGGATAATTGAAATGGAGAAACACTTTGGACTCTACAACCTATCTAACCAGACTAAAGTAGCATGGGCTATGTATCAGCTTTTAGGAGAAGCAACTACTTGGTAGGACAATGAAAAGTCAGAAAGGAATCTTCGGCCTTGTGAGATTACTTGGGAACTCTTCCTCCAATCTTTTAGGAAGAGATGGTTACCATAGCTCTTTTTTGACAAGAAGGTGACAAAATTCCAAAACTTAACTCAGGAGAGCATGACTGTGACCCAATACTGGGAAAATTTCACCAATTTAATGAAGTATGTGGCCTAATATTAGGGAGAAAAACATTTTCATATCTGAAAGTTCATATTGGGACTTAGACCCCACATTGCAGTAGAAGTGGACATGCATGACCCTCTCACCATGAACGGAGTTTTCCTAAAGGCCACCAAATAGGAGCAAAAAATGTAGTAGTTGTCCAACCTCTGTAACAATTCACATCCTAAGTTGTGGTTTGGGAACAAGAATTTTCATTAAGGAGACTAGTGGCACCTTCAAATTTTTCAAATTTTGAGTGCGCATGATGAAAAAAGTTGATTTGCACACTCATAAATGCTCTTGAAAAATTTTCCCCAGTGACCTACTTTGGAGGGTCATAATTCAAATCCAGTTGAATTTCATTTCAAATTCTTTAGTGGGTGTACTCATGTGATATATGTGAACATGCATGTCAGTTTTTAGCTTCCTATGTTGAGTTTTGACAGGGTTTTGAAAAGCAAAGTTAGAGAGTTCTGGGACTGTTTTATTGTTTGTGGACTTTCAGTTATGCAAAGTAGCCTACTATTTGAGTTAATCTTTCTTAGTTGGGTGATCATCACGATGAATGAATTGATTCATTGAATTCCCCCCACATTCATATGCTCCCTGGTCTACTTTCAAATCCTCAAGATCATATTTGATATTTTTACTAGGTCAAAAATAAATGCAGTTTGTTTTAGTTTTACATTTGCATTACTATAAATGTTTCGGGGAGGTCAATTTTGATCCTTAATATCTTGTGAGGAATGATGATTGAAGTAAATCCCTCTTTCACACATATTCATTGGACCTAAATGATCTAATTTTTCCAAAAGCGGCTTCCTAGGAGGTGATTTGATACTTTTTCAAGGAGGTGACTTGGTGAGCCTTAATTGGTTTTTAATAGGTGCAATTGTAGAAAAGTCTCAGTGAGCTACTTTATCCGTTAATATATTGAACCTCATGATGAATTTTTCCAATCCGTTTGTTGCACTAAATTTTTGGTTCAAATGGTAACATGCCTGCTCAATTTTAGGCCCCCGGGATGAGTTTTGATGGGTTATTTAATTGTCTTTTGATTGCAACTGGGTCCAAATTGGTGTTCCAAAATGGTTTAAAACTTTGCAATTCTAAAGGAAAGCCATTTCTCATATTGGCCCAAAACATCTCCAACTCCATTTTTTTCAAAATTGGAGATCATTTTAGAAATTATTTTAATGCATAGCAATCATGGCAAAGGCATCTAGTAGGCTAATTTAGAAAGGAGGTCCTAGAAATCTTTCGACAATGAAATTTTTGAGGAAACGTGTTTTTTTCTAAATAATTGATAATGTCCCTACGAAAGTTTTCACGGCTCCAAGTGTCCTGGTTTTCCTATAGTGAATTTCTCTAATTGGACCAGAAACAAAATTAAAAAATCAACCTTTTCCTAATGTTTAAGTTGCTAATGTTTAAAATATTTTACATATTTTAAATATTATTGCAATAAAGGTGGACAGGAATAGAGGAAATTTTAGGGCAACATCAAATATTTGACAAACATTAAGAAGAATATTATAAAATTTTAAAAACTTTATTAAAGGAAGTCTTCCTTGCCAACTTGTGCTAGTTAATGCTAACAATAGGATAGTGGGGAAGTGGGGAGAGCAGAAGGTTAATGCTAACGACAACAGAGGATAACATGGAAGCGGGGAGAGGAGAAGGAGAGATTGCAGTCAATATGAGATTGATTTAAATATTTTAAATGTTTTTCATTGAAAATTTTGGGGGTAGGCTAATGTTTTAATTCTACTATCACAGTGTTTGCCCGCCAGCAAATGTTGCAGCCAAAAATGCCTGCTGAGAAGTGTGGAAGCATTGTTTGTCAAGTATTTTTGTAGAGATTGGTGTTGGATGCTCACTGTTGATTCCTCCATGTGATTTGAGTTACTTTCATCACCATGGAGAGGGTTTTTATTGTGGAAAAATCAAAAATTAAAAATGAATCACGTTTTTGTGCTTTAGGTGGATTTTTGCACTCATTTGCAAGCTGATAATCATTGTTGCAGTCTACAGAAAGATACCCAAACAATTTCTAATGTCTTAAAGGAAATTTTAACATGGTTTTTGACATTTTTAAGTGCATGGTGATTCCAAAAACACCCAAGACTTACAAAAAACGACTTGCAAGTATTCTACAATTAGCAAAAGAGCTTAAAATGCAAAACTAGAGATACATTTCCACCATAGCCTGCTAGCCCATGAAGAGGAGGGTTGATGTCAGCACAGAGGCATGCGGAAGCGGGGAGGATAGGTATAAAGATTTATTTTAAAGCTTTAAATTTTGTTTTCCTATGAGCTTGAGAAAATTTTTGATGTCGTCATCAAGAGTAGCGAGAGAGCGGGGATTCGAAGGAAAACATTTGCAAGCTCAACATCTTTTAATGTTTTAAATATTGTATTTAGTTGGAGGAATAATATTTTCCCACCAGCCCATGGGAGTTGTGAATTCCATGAGAAAATGAGTGGGGGTGCGGGAAAGATGAAATGGGTCTAGGGAGAAATAATTAAAAGATGTAAGGGTAAAGTACGTTGCCCGATGAAAATGGTGTGGGGATTTTCATTTTTTAAGATGGATTTAAATATAAAACATGAAAGAGGTGTCGGTAAAAATTATTTTACCCCATGATATAAAATATTAAAAATCTTTCATATTTAAAGAGTGAGGTTTTTAAATATAATGTGAAAAGTGAAAAGCACAGGGAAAGGTGAAATGTTTAATTTTGTAGCCACATATAAATAATTCAAAGTCCCTATAAAGCAAGAATATTTTGTTTACAGGAAAGTGAAATATATCTAAGGCCAAACAAAGTGAGCAGATTAAAAGGGTTTTCTTATAGGAAAATAATATGTAAAGTGCAAGTGAAGTTTTTCACAATGAGGTTGATAATTTTTCACCACATGGGAAATTGAGAAGAAGACAAGACTTTCACGGTAGAAGATATTTTCAAATGGAAGGGCATATGTGAGTGATAGTTCATTTTCTGTTATTGGGCAAGTGAATGCAAGATGCATGAACCAAGGTGCAGATTGAAACTTCTTCACGAAGCAAAGGCAGTTACAGATCAATGGAGAAGAATGGATCTAGGTGTCAACTGCATATGCAGTTTTAGGGTTTCTCTTTCTTCTATATATTCTTTCTTCTTCTCATTTGTAGGAGGTTGTACATTTTTTGGTTTTCATGGGAACACTTTTATAACAGGGATTCAGATGTATAATGCTGATTTTTCAAGTTTTTGCAGTGGTCCGAGTTTTGTAATGAAGAATGTAATTTTAGTATTGTCATAGTTGAATGTAAATGACATAATATTCTGAACTGGTTGTCTCCATTTTTCACATTGCATAAATTTTGAATATGTGTAATCAAAGATTGTTATTATTCAGCTTCTTGTCTTTCCTATATGTTTGTTTGATGTTATTATTCTCATTCAAAGAATGAGTTAATTTGTAGAAAGACAAATGGAGGTTTATGTTGTTGTGTGCTATGAAATGCTAAGTATGGCTAGTTTAGTTGTTGGTATCAATGGTGTAATGCATCATTTGATAGGAATAATTATGCTAGATTGAATACTATGTTAGGTTTTAAATTACATGGTTTGGATGACTCCATCCTAGGATATGGCATTGGTCTCTTAATGTTGTAGTTTCTTGAGACTGTTTGTGAGAAACTACAATTTTAAAATCAAATTTACTTATCAATCTCATTTTAATTGTTTGAGGAGTTTAATGAATTACATATCTCATGTTTAAATTAGGCATTACTATAGAGTTTAGCCAAGTATGTAGGGTATTGTGTTTATTAAGCATCTAAAGGAGAATAATTTTTTTATAGTATTTTGGATACTTTGGAACACAAGAGTATTTATAAGGATACTGCAAGGGAGACCCACCTTGGTTTAGAAGAGCCAGAAGTGTAGGAAATTTTAATGTTTGACTGAATGTTGTTCATTGGTCAAATCCATCTAAGTCTAAATATTAGAAAGTGGCTATTCTGAAGGACTCATTGCATCTCTTTATTTGCGAACCAACAGATTGGAAACTCTATTGGGGAGGACTTGAGAAAATTCTGATAGAAGATCATCTAGACTTAAGAGTCAAGAATTTAGTGAATTTGAACATTTGGTTTAGATATTGAGAAGTTTTTAGACCTAGAAGTGAGTTTATTGTAGAAATTTTTTAAAGAAATTGTGTTCAACTTTGTTGTGGGAAAAGACCCAGAAGGAAATTTATCTTTGAAAGAGCTTCATGTTGTTTGAAAATTCAGTCCTCTGTGAAGAGAGGTGGTGAATGTGTCAAAATAACCTACAAAAAATGTGAAGAGAGTTCTAGATCTGCCAAATTTTCAGTCAAGAAGAAAGGTTAGCAACTACTCCAAGTTTCCAAGTATTCTAATAAATTTAAAGAAAATATTACTATGTTTGAAAGTAGTTTATGAGAAGTATTCAAGTTTTGAAAGAATGTTTATGCCCTATTGAGTGAATTAAGCACTAAGAAAGGGAATGGTAGTGGTAAATTTTTCATACTTTTGAGCTACAATGTGAAGCTTCTATGTGGAAATGAAGAAGTATGCTTGTTCTTGAAATCTTCCCATTATAGAGATCCTAGATGTTATTTGAATTATGCCTTGTAATATTTTAAGGTCATGATAAAAGAAATAAATAGGGAAGTGATCAACTGTAGAGTTGATGTTTGAAGTTTGTAAATGGGTGTAAGAAAATGTATCATTTCCTTGTACATCCCTATGGGGTGCATGATGTAAAAATGAAGAGTGTGCAACCCATATAATGTCATCAAAGAAGTTTCTTCATGGAAAGATATAGACCATTGAATTTTAATGATAGTCAAGGTTTCCCAAACCCTATTCCTAATGAAGTTAACATTTGCAAAATTTCAAAGGGAAAATATCAAAATCAACATCTCAACATCTGGAAGAATTTTCTGATTTGATGGGAGATTATGAAATAATTCATGAAGATGTTGTCATGAAGTTCTTTGTTCAATCTCTGAAGAAAGAATCTAGAGATTGGTTTTCATATTTTTCAATGTTGATGTGTTATATCTCTTCATGGAATGAGTTCATGGCAGCATTCATAGGATAGTTTGGAGAAATAATTAATCCATATTCAATGAGAAAAAAACATAATAACATCCAAAAAGAAGAAGATGAGTTAGTCCCAACTTTCAATATCAAAATTTCAAAAATAGTAGGTGACATTCCTAAAAGCATGAGACCAAATGATGCAGTATGTTTGGTTGTATACTTTGGTGCATTTAATGAAGAAATGAGTTATCTACTAAGAGATAAAGAGTCTGGAACATTGCATCAGGTGTATCAAATTGCCATAGATATTGAGAACAATCTAAAATATTCAATGATGAAAGGATACATGGCTGCAAGTGTTGGTTATCCTAGCACATCTCATGCAAATGGGATTCATCGATCAGATAATATAAATTCTTGCCAAGAGGCTAATGCTTCTGCTGTTCCAATTTTTCCATCACTACAACACAAATCATAGTGAACTTCAAGTTGAACTTAAAATTTTTTTGAAAAAAGTTGATCATATATCTTTTGTTCAAGAATTTTCTAACATGAAGAGGCACAAGGGAGAATCACCCTATGATTTGTTCTCAATATATTTTGGATGCCTTGTTAGAAGTCCCCAAAAATATTAGACCTGAGGATTCAACATGCATTGATTTATTTTGTGAAATCTTTGAGCCAAGGTTGAGTACCTTGCCAAAGGAGTTGAAGCCTCATAGTTTTGATCAAGTACTTGATTGGAAAAAAATTGTAAAAGGAGATAAGTGTGACTATGCACAAGATGCGATGTCTCAAAATATTGATGAGAGTTGTCCTATTGAGAAAAATCAGAAAACAATGCATACAAGTGAAAAGGGTATATCAGAAAATGAACATTCATTTTGTTGTATAGATGAGGATAGTGATTGTAATCAGCCCACAAGTAGCATATATGCAGATCCGTGTACCAATGATGAAGATAAAGATATACTTGCAAGTGTTGTCAATTTCTCATCGTAAATCAGTGGTCAAGATATTGAAGATGAAAATCTAAGCATCCATTCTAAAAAATCTGAGCATAATTTATGTAGTGACATGAGTTTTCTTGTGATGAAGATCATGATGAAAGTGAACTTTATTATTCTTCTAAGGGTTATGAATGCTCCAATGAGGATGAGCTAGAGGTGTTTCCTTCACATGAAGGATGCAGTGATGTAAATGATGATGAAGTCACTTGTTCACAAGTAAATGAAAAAGTTTCACATGATGAATACTTGGAGTGTAGCTTGGGTTTGCTATCATTGGACGATACTAACTCAATGAATGATGATTACTTGGAAGATAAAAACTTGTGTGTTCAGTATCTTGATCCTAAGCACAATGTTAGAAATGATAAAGATCTTGATGATGCTAACTATGATGATATTGAACATGATTATGTCATTGATGCTCATGACTATTTATATGAAGTAGATATGGAGATGTCATCTATGCATGAGAATGATGATGATGTACTCATCGATGAAAGAAGGGTTTCATTATTGAATGATCAAGTTATGCATTATGACAAACACATGGATCTTGAATCAACATTATTACCAGTTGATAATATCGAAAAGGTTGTTGATTTATCTAACAATTTTTTTTTAGAATGTGTTGATACTGCAAAACTTTTTGGTCTATGTGTAGAGTATCCAAATGATGCAAACAATGGTGGATCTCGTGTTAGTGAATGTGAAATTGAGTTCTTTGATGATTTTCCTTATCTTCACATATGATTATGGACATGTTTTCATCCAATGAGGAAAGCATTTATGAGAAGGAAGACAAAGATGCTTGTTCAATTGCTAATGAACAAATTTTAGATAGCAGTGATTCTTTGGCACATAGGTCAATATGCCTATCAACTAATAGTGCACATGAAGTTACTAGTGCATATGAAAGTGTTTTTGTTGATCCTTTTAATCCTGAAAGTGATGACATTCAAAGTGATTTAGATGAAGGTATTGTGGGTGTTGATAAATCTGAATTTGGGAATCTTGAAGTATGTGATGGTGTGACTGAGTTGTGTTGTTGGAATGATAATAAATTGATCTGTGGTGCAATTCAATTAAAGGAGTTTCAAATGTGTGAGCATTCTTTGCTCAACAGAGAAGAGATTACACACTATTTTTGAGGCATGATATCTTCTTTAAGCATAATCATTATGAGGTGGTAAATAAATGTGATAAGACTATGTTTTCATATGGTCTTAATTATTATTCTCATATGCTACCACTTGTTACAAAATCATAAAATTAAGGGATTGGAAATGATCTAGTCTATGCGATTTGGTTGCCATGTGACAACAAAGCTGAATAGGGAGCAAGTTCTCACTTATTCAAAGGTAGCTTGACATGTGTGTTTACAAAAAAGCAGTCACTCATGTTATTTTGGTGTGACCAAGGCAAATGTGGGTTGAGGGAAATCACTTCATTCAATATGATGGTTTTTGACAGAGGTAAATATGGGTTTTTATTTTCATTTGGTGTCCTAGGGCCATCTAATATGGTTTGAAATTTGATTAAGATTATGCCACTCAATGTTTGGGCACCTGGTCTGCTCTCCTAGAGATTTGGATTCTCACCATACCTACAAGGGGCATGTGTCCCCAGTCGGAGCCACTGACGGAACCTTAAAATTTTTCAAATTTTGAGTTTCCATGATGAAAATAGTTGATTTGCACACTAAGAAATGCCCTTGAAAAATTTGCCCCAGTGACCTACTTTGGAGGGTCATAATTTGGAGCTAGTTGATTTTCATGTCAAATCCTTTGGCGGTGTACTCATGTGACATATGTGAACATGCATGCTAGTTTTCAACTTCCTATGATGAGTTTTGAAAAGCAAAGCTAGAGGGTTTTGGGACTATTTTGTTGTTTGTGGACTTTTAGTTCTGCGAAGGGGCCTCTTGTTTGAGTTAATATTTTATAGTTCGGTGATCCTCATGACAAATGGATTGATTCCTTGCATTTCCTCCACATTCATATTCTCCTTGGTCTGGTTTTAGAGCCTCAAGATCATATTTGATATTTTTACCAAGTCAAAAGCAAATGTAGTTTGTTTTGGTTTTACATCTGCATTACAATAAATGTTTTAGGGAGGTCAAGTTTGACCCTTAATATCTTGTGAGGAATTTTGATTTAAGGAAATCCCTCTTGTACACATATTCATTAGATCTAAATGATCTAATGTTTCTAGTAGCAGTTTCCCAAGAGGTGACTTGATATTTTTTCAAGGTGACTCGATGAGCCTTAATTGGTTTTTAACAGGTGCAATTGCAAAAAAGTCTAAGTGAGCTACTTTGTCTATTAATATCTTTCACCTCATGATGAATTTTTCCAATCCATTTGTTGAATTTTTTTTTGGTTCAAATGGTAACATTCCTGCTCAGCTTCAGGCCTACGGGATGAGTCTTTATGGGTTATTTAATTGTCTTCTAATTGCAATTAGGTCAAAATTGGTGTTCCAAAAAGGTTTCAAACTTTGCAATTCTACAGGAAACCCATTTCTCATATTGTTCCAAAACATCTTGAGCTTCATTTTTGTCAAAATTGGAGATCATATGATGCATTATTTTAATGCATGTCAGTCATGACAAAGGCAACTGACATGCCAGTTTACAAAGGAGGTCCTAGAAATCTTTCGACAATGCAAGTTTTGAGGAAATGAGTTTTCTCTAAATAATTGATAATGTCCCTATGCAAATTTTTGTAGCTCTTGGTGTCCCAGTTTTCTAGCAATGAATTTTATCTAATTGGACCATAGGAAAAATTAATAAAGCAACATTTTCCTAATGTTTAAGTTGCTAATGTTTAAAATATTTTACATATTTTCAATATTATTGCAATAAAGGTGCACAAAAATAGAGGAAATTTTAGGGAAACATAAATTTTAGGGAAACATCAAATATTTGACAAACATTATGAAGAACTTTATAAAATTTTAAAAACTTTATTAAAGGAAGTCTTCCCTGCCAACTAGTGTAGGTTAATGTTGATGGCAGTAGAGGGTAGCAGGGAAGCAGGGAGTCTAGGAGAAGGAGAGCTTGCAGTTAGTATGAGATGGATTTAATTATTTTTAATATTTTTTATTGAAACTTTCTAGGGTAGGCTAATGTTTTGATAATTCTACTATCACAGTTTTTGCCTAGTAGCAAATGATGTAGCCAAAAATGCCTATCAGAAAGTGTCGAAGCATTATTTGCTAAGTATTTTTGCAAAGATTGGTGGTGGATGCTCATTGTTGATTCGTCCATGTGATTTGAGTTACTTTCATTACCATGAAGAAGGGTTTTTATTGTTGAAAGAGTAGAAATTAGAATGAATCATGTTTTTGTGTGTTAGGAAGAGTTTTGCACTCATTTGCATGCTAAGAATCATTGTTGCAGTATCTAGAAAGATGCCCGAAGGATTTCCAATATCTTAGAGGAAATTTTAACATGGTTTTTGATATTTTTAACTACTTGGTGATGCCAAAAATTCCCAAGACTCACAAAAAATGACCTGCAAGTATTCTACAATTAGCAAAAGAGCAGAAAATGCAAAACCAAAGATACATTTCCACCACAACCTGCTAGACCATGAAGAGGAGGGTTGATGTTAGCATAGAGGCATAAGGAAGCGGGGAGGATAGGTATAAACCTTTATTGTAAAGCTTTAAATTTTGTTTTCCCTTGAGCTCAAGAAAATTTTTTATGTCCTCATCAAGAGTAGTGGGAGAGTCTGGATTGGAAGAAAAACATTTGCAAGAAGCATCTTTTAATGTTTTAAATATTGTAGTTGGCTAGAGGAATAGTATTTTCCCGCCATCCCATGGGAGTTGTTAATGCCATGAGAAAATCTAGCAGGGGTGCGAGAAAGATGAAGAGGGCCCAAGGAGAAATAATTAAAAGACGCAAGGGTAAAGTATGTTGCCCAATGAAAATGATGTGGGGATTTTCCTTTTTTAAAGGTGGATTTAAATATAAAACATGAAAGAGGTACCGGTAATTTTTTTTCTACCCCATGATATAAAAATATTAAAAATATTTCATATTTAAAGAGTGGTTTTTATTAAATATAAAGTGAAAAGTGAAAAGCACGGGAATAGGTGAAATGTTTTAATTTCCCAGCCACATATAAGATAATTCTAAGGCTTTATTATAAAAGCAAGAATATTTTGTGTGCTAGAAAGTGAAATATATGTAAGGCCAAAAATAGTGGGAAGATTAAAAGGGTTTTCTTATGGGAAAATAATATGTAAAGTGAAAGTAAATTTTTTCACAATGAGGCTGATAATTTTTCACCATAGGGGAAATTGAGAAGAAGACAAGACTTTCATAGTAGAGGATATTTTCAAACAATAGGGCATATGTCAGTGATAGGTCATCATGATGGGAATATTTTCTATTACTAGGAAAGCAAATGTAAGATGCATGAACCAATGTGTGGATTAAAACTTCTTCAAGAAGCAAAGGTAGTTACAGATCAATGGAGAAGAATGGATCGAAGTGTCAACTACAGATGTAGTTTTATGGTTTCTCCTTCTTCTATATCTTCTTTCTTCTTCTCATTTGTAAGAGGTTTCACATTTTTGGTTTCATGGTAACACTTTTGTAATAGGGGTTTAGATGTATATAATGTTGGGTTTTCAAGTTTCTAGAGTGGTCTGAGTTTTATAATAAAGAATGTAATTATAGTACAGTCATAGTTGAATGTAAATGACATAATATTATGAACTAGCTGCCTCCATAGTTCACATTGCATAAATTCTAAATATGAGTAATAAAATATTGTTATTATTCAACTTCTTGGCTTTCCTTGTATGTTTGTTTGATCTTATTACTCTCATTCAAAGAATGAGTTAATTTGTAGTAACAAAAATGGAGATTTATGTTGCTGTGTGCTAGGATTGCTAAGTATGGCTAGTTTAGTTTTTGGTATCAATGGTGTAATGCATCATCTGATAGGCATAATTATGACAGATTGAATACTATGTTAGGTTTTAAATTACATGGTTTGGATGACTCCACCCTAGGATATGTAATTGGTCTCTGAATGTTGTAGTTTCCTGAGATTGTTTGTGAGCAACTACAATTTTAAAATCAAATTTACTTATCAATCTCAATTTAATTGTGTGAGGATTTTAATGAATTACATATCTCATATTTGAATTAGGCATTACTATAGATGTCAGCCAAGCCTTTAGGGTATTGTGTTTATTAA
>VDFB02084823.1:0-15096 GCA_007258455.2 Sequoia sempervirens
TTATACAAGGAGAAGGATCAAGGCCTCCACTTGATTATGTTTTACAAAGTGATCATGACTCAAGTGAGGAAGAGTTAGATTCTAACGAGATTGATAATCAACAGGAGAATACCATTATAGACCTTGTCTACCATGAGGATGACAACCATATCATGACTTTGACGATTCAAGACCTTACCCAACCTAATGATCCTATGCCTTTAGTTTATCCAAAACTTATAGATTGGGACATTGACGCACCTATCCATATTCCTACATTTAGTAATGATGAAGATGTTATAACTTTCCTTTGTTCCTCAAATGAAGAAAACAATTGTTTCATTCAAGAATCTTATACTCATGATTTTGACAAGGAGAGTGTCAAGTCTCTTAGCTGCAAAATAAATGAAATAAAAGATGGATCTATTGATGAAAACCGAAAAAAGGTAGTGATAGATCAAAACAAAAGAAAAATAAAGAGAGAATCTGACAGTGAAAACCTTTCTGAGGCATTGAAGGATGAGAAACTTGACACTCTTCCCAAGTATTATCATGAAAGATCTTCTATTTTGATTGAACCAACAGAATCAATCAACATAAGTACACCAGAGCAGCCAAAATTTTTGCAAATTGCAGCATCATTAACAGTTGAAGAAGTCCAGAAATTCATGCAATTCTTGAAGGATAATCAAATTAACTTTGCTTGGTCATATGTTGATATGCCAGGGTTAGATCCTAATTTGATAATGCATCATTTATCTATCAAACCTGGGATAAAACCTGTAAAGAAAAAGCTCAAAAAGATGCATCCACATGTTGCATTATTGGTCAAGGAAGAATTAAAGAAGCTTTTAGATGTTGGATTCATTCAAACTATTGACTATGCAAAATGGATTTCAAACATTGTACCTGTTTCAAAGCCAGATGGAAGGATCAGAGTTTGTACAGATTTCAGGGATTTAAATAAAGCATGCCCTAAAGATGATTTTCCTTTACCTAACATAGATTTGATTGTAGACTTAACTGTTGGTCATGCAATGTATTCATTAATGGATGGATTCTCAGGATACAACCAAATAAAATTATGAGAAGATCAAGATAAAAGCATTCACATGTCCTTAGGGGTACTATTGTTGGAATATAATGCCATTGGGTTAAAGAATGTTAGACTGCTTATCAGAGAGAGCAATGACAGCTATTTTTGGTATTTTCATTCATGGAGAATTATGTTGATGATTTTATACCAAATCTCATACCACCCGAGATGAACACCCTAGAAAAATCTTATCAAAATCTTTGTCATAATGGAAAAGAAATTCAGTATTCCATTGAATCCAAAGAAATAATGTCTTGATTATTTTTTATGCAGGAAAACTCCTAAGGGTACTGACTTGAGAAAAAAGAACCATGAAGTTGATCCAGAAAAGGTACAAGCTATAATGGACATGTCTCCACCACGAAATATCAGTCAATTAAGATCCTTGCAAGGAAGATTACAGTCCATCAGAAGGTTTATAGCTCAACTGGAAGACAAAAGCTTGCCATTCACACATTTATTGCATAAAAATGTTCCATTTAAATGGGATGACAAATGTGAAGCAGCATTCAATCAGATTAAGCAATATCTTACACATCCACCAGTTCTAATTCCGCCTATTCCAGGAGAGCCACTTATACTCTATATTTCAGCAACAGAAGTATCTTTGGGTGCATTGCTAGCACAAGAAGATTCTACAGGTAAAGAAAGGGCTATATATTATATCAACAGAACCTTAACAAGACATGAGTTAAACTACGGTTTCATTGAAAAAGCTTGTCTTGCAGTAGTGTTTGCTTCTCAAAAGTGGCGACATTATATGTTGACTCATACAGTTAAGCTGATAACAAAGATAGATCCATTGAAATACCTATTAAGCAGAGCCACTTTAACAGGAAGACTTGCAAAATGGGTAATGATCTTAAGTGAGTTTGATATTCACTATGTAGATCGAAAAGCGATTAAAGGACAGGTCATTGCAGATCAGTTAGCTAAAGCTCCTTTACAAGAAGACAATCCAATGCATATTGAGTTTCCTGATGCAGATGTCTTTACAACAAGAATTCAGAGACCATGGGCATTGTACTTTGATGGATCTTATACACAATATGGCTCGGGGGCAGGGATTCTTTTTGTTACACCTGAAGGACATACCATCTCACGATCATATCGGTTGATGTTTCCTTGCACAAATAACATAGTAGAATATGAGGCATTACTCATAGGATTAAAGATAGCTTTGGAATGGCAGATTACAGAGCTGGAAGTTTATGGTGATTCACAACTTATCATTAATCAAATTAATGATGACTATCAAACCAAAGATGATAAGTTGCTACCATACAAAAACATGGTGGATGATTATAAGAAATATTTTGTGTCAATCAAGTTTTCACAAATATCAAGAATTGACAATAAAGCTGCAGATGCAATGGCTACCATTGCTTCTTTATTACAAATATCGGAAGATCAAACCAAGTATGAATTCTTGGTGGAACAATTGTTTTCTTCTGCATATGATAATCTTGAAACCCAAGTTATATGTCATTTAACCGGTTCAGATTCACCCTTATATGGAAAAACTTATACCTATTTGAAAGATAACATCTTGCCTTTAGATTTATCCCGCAACCAAAAATGGAATTTCATACACCAATCATCTCGTTATACCTTAATTGCCAATATCCTTTATAGACGTGGTCTTGATGGTACACTCCTTAGATGTCTTGAACGTGACGAATCTGAAAAAGCCTTACAAGAGGTTCACGGAGGTATTTGTGGAACTCACTCAAGTGGTTTGACCTTAGCAAAGAAACTTGTCAGAATGGGATACTATTGGCCTACCATGGAGCAAGATTCTTTTACTTTTGTTAAGAAGTGTTCTAAATGCTAGATCCATGGGAATCTTATTCATGCACCTGCACAAGAATTGCAGCCTTTTATTTCAACATGGCCTTTTTCTCAGTGGGGATTAGATCTTGTTGGTAAAATACATCCTTCATCGTCAAATGGTCATAAGTTTATCATCACAGCTACTGAGTATTTTACAAAATGGATTGAAGCTGTTCCTCTAACAACAGTGACTGGTAAACAAATATCTTCATTTATCCTGAATTACATTATTTGTAGATATGGAATTCCTAATTCTATTGTTACTGATAATGGAAGACCTTTTAAGAATCGGGATGTTGATGAACTTTGTGAAAGATTTCATATCCAACACAGGTACTCTACACCTTATTATCCACAGGGTAATGGTCAAGCAGAAGCTTCTAACAAAACCATTTTGAAGATATTGAAGAAGACAGTAAATGATGCTGGACGTGATTGGCATGTTCAACTCAACCCAGCTTTGTGGGCATATAGAACTAGTGTTCGCACACCAATAGGAGCTACACCATATACTTTAGTCTATGGAGCAGAAGCGATCTTACCATTGGAAGTTGAAATACCTTCGCTTAGGGTTTCACTTAAGGGATTGATAAGTGATTAAGACTACCGAGTTTCTCGCCTTCAAGAGCTCGAACTGTTAGATGAAAAATGCCAACATGTAGCTGATCACTTGAAAGGTTATCAACAAGTCATGTCTCGTAGTTATAACCACAGAGTTAAGCCATGGGCATTTCAATTGGGTGACTTAGTTTTGAGGGAAAATCCACGTAATCAGCAAGATAGAGAAAAGAAAGGCAAATTTGAACCTAATTGGCTTGGTCCATTTGTTATTGTAGCAGCATATGGTTCTGGAGCATATTGGTTATCCACATCAGAGGGGGACCTGTTTGAAGAGCCAATCAATAGTATTCATCTTAAGAAGTTCTATGTCTAAAAATTCCTGGAAAAAATCAAAAAAATCATAAAAAGTCCTGAAAAAAATCAAAAAAATCATAAAAAGTCCTAAAAAAATAAAAAATAAAAAATCAGAAAAATCCTGAAAAAGTGCAATAAAAACAAGTGGTGAAAACTTGGCAAACAAGCGCTACTTGTGATTACAATGGGCTCCTCCATTTATTAGTTTATGTCTTATTTTCACTTTAGGCATCATTCGTCCACGTCTATCATCTGTATATATCTTTCATTATCCATACCATATAATGGGAATCTTTAGGTTTCATCATGGCTTGATGAATTTGTACATATCTTTTATCTTTAGGTTGTGTTTACACTGGGGGAAAAACGCAGAAACATACAAGAGAGGGGCAACGAACTTTCAAAATATCACAAGTAGACAAATAACAGTTTGACAAAATAAAACAAACATTGTCAAATCAAATCAATCACAAACATGTTTATGCCAATGAAAATCAAAAACAACATGATCCAAACAACTATTGAAGTGAGAATATCAATAATGATAACCAAATTGGATGATCTTAATCTGAATAAATGTTTGAAATGCCTTAAGCAGGATTTGAATAGTTGTTTGATTTTCTATCATATCTCTGGAGTAATTCGATGATGTACTGAACTAGAAAAACAAGGAAGGAGTATGATTTTTCTTTGTCTTCTGTTTGTGAGGAAATCATTAGTACTATGCAATTTGGTCGCGAGACATGCTCTACTATGGATCATGGATGACATTTCGGAATTTGCATGGGAAAAGGGTTAACTCTTGTTTGTTTATGCAAGCAATACTCAGGTCATCTTGGTTCAATTATACCTAGATGTTTGTATTAACTTGCTATATTAAAAATCATGAAAGCAATACTCAGGTCATCATTGGTGCTAACATACCCTTTGATGCTTGTATTAACTTTCAACATTTCAAAGCTCTATGATGATACAAAAAGCACACATAAGCTCTCCAAATGGCAATATTGTATGAATGTCCTGCATGGTTAGTATAGATTGCATTCATGTTAGAATCTGCATTTTGCATTTATAAATTTCTAAAAAGCTGGCAAAGAATCAAAGATTTATATCTTTTCAAATATGACTGAGTATATTTTGACATTCACAAAACATTGTTTTATACATTTTACATACCTTTGCATTGAGAAAATCATAAAAACAAAACATACATACATCATACATTCATTCATCAAATAAATTTTATCTCATACAATCATGTATATAAATAATCATAAATCATGAAGCCATCATATAGTACACATCATATATATACATCATGTAAAATCATCACTGCATTTCATATATCTCAAAATGAATGTCAAAATGTACAAGGATGTCAACTACAAGAGATATAATATCATCAAAAATGTGATCATCTCACAGTGTATACAAAATGTCTCAACAGAATATCATAAAAGAATCATGTACAATGCACTAGGCAGAGCTATCCTGTGATGGAGCTGGCCTAGGACCTATACCACCTACCCCTGATGGACCTGTATCACCTGCCCCTGATGGACCTACTCCGCCTGACCCCGGTGGCCCTCTAGGAGGTAATGGCTGTGTCACACCCCTACTGGTAGTACGAGAGCGACCATGAGTAGATCGTGACTGAGTGTAGATCTCTCTCTGCTCAGCTGGGACTGCATCATGATATCTAGTGCGATAAAACTCTGCCTCTCGAGTAGCCCTCGTAACCTCTCTCATCATATCACCTGGCAAAGTGCTACCTGCCACTCTCTGTAGGCTATCTGCTAAGGCAATGGCCTGCTCACCCCGCTGTCTAGCTGCATCTCTCTCGGCAGTGATCGAAGTCACCTGACCCTGCAACTGTGAAATCAAGGCCTGTGCCTGTGATAGCTGAGCCTGCAAGCTCTGTACTATGCTCTGTAGAGAAGATATCTGACTCGCTACTATCGGATCCACTGACGGGGATGGGTCAGTATGCCTCATCCGTGGTCCACCTCTGCCTGCCCTACCTCCTCTACCACCTCTCCTGCCGCCTCTCCTGCCACCCCTACCATCACCACCATCATCTCCATTTGAGTCATCATCTCCACTATCCTCCTCGTCATCACTGTCCTCTGAATCGTCATCACCTGACTCTGAGTCTCTCTGTCGACGTCTCTGTCCAATGATAGGAGCAATGGCCTCATCAGGATCAAACATGCGTGGAGGTGGATGCTGTAGAACATACTGTACATACTCTGGTGTCGCTCCTGCATCAAGAACATCCACCTGGTAATCCCACATCTGTGCTCCTAAACTGATGAACTCTGCCACCGCTGCATCATAAGAGATCCGTGGGCCCCGCACTGCAAGCTCTGACTGTCGCCGCGCATAAATAGTTGAACCAACAGGCATACCCTGAATCTGACCAAACTGTCGCAATACACGTCCAGCAAGGAATCTCTCCAAGATCCATGTGGTCCGTCCAATCAAAAATCTGGAAGTGCATACAAAAGGCATCTCCCTCACATCCTCTGGCCATGGCTCACAATCCAAATATGGCCTCCAGCATACTGTGTCCAAACTATCTAAAAGCCACTGCCAATACACTAGTTTTCCCAGTCTAGGCTGAGCAATAATATGTGCATATCTCCATCTGTATGCTCGACCAGCTGGTCGCTCTCCTCGAGTCAATGGACGTAACACTGCAAAATGCTCCCATGCCCATATCTGTAGTAATGAGCATCCAACAGCAAAACTTTGGCCTCTACCATATACGATATGATGTAGCTCGTCATATAGGTGGGCTAGCATACAAGTACCCCATGCATATCGAGTCCCCTGCATCACCATGCTCTCTAAGACACGACCCCATCCGATCGTGAACCCCTTCAATTTATGGTCGGGGCACAACACACCTCCAATGAAACCTGCAAGCACAGCTGGTAAAGGTGGATAGGTATCTGTAATCTCACCCCATGGGATGAAGTACCCAGCAATTTGAGTATCTCTAAATATTTATCTCAAAGCAAGAGTACCTCCAGCCTCTCGTCTGTCAAACACAACTATCTCTCCCATCACTGGGATCCATAGGATGCGATATACGTCCTCGGGAGTCACTGTAATCTCGCCGGTCGGTAAATGAAAAGTGTTGGTGTCGCTATGCCACCGCTCTGCAAGTGCTGTCAATAGAGCCCTATTGAGGCGAACCTCGGGCATATCAAGTAATGAAGTCAAACCACAAGCATCAATCACATCTCTATCAGACTGTAATAAATGTGGAATCAATGACCATGTGCTCGGGAAAGTCTCTCGTAACTGCAAGACACCTAGTCTCTCCTGTTCACATACATCATCAAAACAAACATCAATATCAAATCATCTTAACGTATCAATCCAAAATGAATCAATCAAATTATTTGTTTTTCATTATCATTATGAAATGCGAATAATATCAAAATCATGTTTGTTTTTAACAATCTTAGAAGCAAACAAATCAATCAAACTATTTGTTTTTCATCATCATGGAATGCAAATAATCAACATCAAGTTTCTTTCTAACAACTTTAGGAGAAAACTTATCTATTCTATTTATTTTTAACAACTTTAAAAGCAAATTTATCAGCTACTATTTGTTCTCTAACAACTTGGGAAACAAATTTATCATGTGGAACAAAAAGCGCTACAGAACTAGTTGTATGCACTACAAAATTCTTTATCAGCGCTAAGGAAATTTTTGCGCTACAGAATCAATTAATGGCGCTATGATTTCTATCAACGACGCTATGGAAAATTTTGCGCTACAAGATTTGTTAAGAGCGCTATAAAACATTTCAGGTGCGCTATGATATCATATGCGCTATGAAAATCACCAAAGGCGCTATGAAATATATCACGGGCGCTATAATATTATATGCGCTATGAAAATTGTCAAATGCGCTACGATAAGTCTTAAGAGCGCTACAGTATTAAACGCGCTATGAAAATTATTGCATGCGCTACAATAAACTTTAAGAGTGCTAAAACTCAATGTTTTTGAATTAAAACATTAAAAACGTGCGCAAAAACAAAATTTTTGAGAGACAGGAATTTACGAGACACATACCGGAGGTCCGTAGTGCGCCGGCCGCTGATGACGTCGGATACGCTCGAAACGGTGCAGGTGAACTGGAAGTGCCATAATTATCAACTCAGAGCTCAATATTTGCAAATTTTACTAGGTTAAAATTGAAAATGACATGGAAAATGACATTTTTAACCTATATAATGGTAAAATTGGGGCATTTTATCATATTTTTACATACCAGGGGCAATTTCTTCATCAAATTTTCATTTCATATCTTATCAGGTCAATTTCTTCATATCATAAGTTTCGAACGATAAATCGATATCTTTAAAATCATAAAAATCCATAAAAATTCAAATAAATTAAAAAAAAAAAAAATCAAATATCGATTCATCGTTCGCGGGGGCATACATCTATCAACATTTCAAATCAATATTTGGGGCAAAATTTCAAAATTCTTTGAAGTAATGCGTAAAACACATCACTTCAAAGAGGGGAAAAATGTATACACTTAAAAATGGTCATATCACATTGTCTGGTAATTAATTAAATATTTTTAATATTTAATTAAAATCTTTTGATTCTATCTACATATAAATAAATTTAAATAATTTATTTATATTGTTCATGATTTCATTTCGATTAAATATTTAATCACCTTTTCATATTCATTTCTTAATTAATTAAATAAATGTTACAATTTATTTATATTAATTATCATATAATCTTAGTTTGAATATTTTATTCAAATAAAGATTAAAATATTATAATTCTTCTAAATATCATTTGTAATTAAATATTCCAAAATATTTGATTATTTCCTCTAATCCAATATTCATTCTTAAATCATTTCAAAATTCCTCTAATTCAATTCAAAAATCTATTCATAATTAAATATTTCCAAAAATATTTAATTAATTCTTCTAAATATTTCAAAAATCTTCTAAAGTCACATCATGATTAAATATTCCAAAAATATTTAATTAAATCTTCAATAGTTTTAAAAAATCAAAAATCAAATATCAAAAGCAATAAATGAAATTAAATAAATTTAAATATTTATTTAATTTGGGATTTATCTTCAACTCCCGGGAAACAAACTGCCAAAACAGAAAATTAAATTTCTCTGTTTCTGTGCAGGCTTGTTCCCGTGGGTTGAAGACAGGATTCCATTCTTCTCTCCAACCTCTCAACCTCCCCCATTTTCTTCTCAACCTCTCAATCTCTCACCATTCAAACTTACCAGACAAATTCATAGCCGTAGATTCTTGCCAGCCGGGATGGAGCCTGCAAAAAAATCTATAAATACAGCTGCCGGGAGCTCCAAAAAGAGATAGAATTTGAAGCAAGTAAACTATAGGCAAATTGCATAGTATTCCCAGCATTCATAGAGCATTTTCATAGCATAATAGCAGTAGAATCATGACATTTTCAATTCACAGCCCCTATACATAATCTACAGCCCCTGTCCATATTCATCTGCATTTTCACTTTCATCAGTATCTAGAATAGTTTTCCTTTGCATACTCGTTCTGCAGCAGCCATTTGGAGAAGCTTACACAATCTGAGAGCCAAAAAGCTTCAAAAGAATCTCTGTGGATAGAGAAAAATGGGACGGCACTAAAGAATTTTGTTTGTTTTAATTTAGTTAAATTTCTTTAGTTTAAGGTTTCATTTAGTGTTTTTGTTTTCATTTACATTACAATTAAGCATATAACACAACTATGTTATAATTTTTTATGATTTTATTATATGTAATGTGGATGACCTAACATTTACTAAATGCAATATGATGATGATCTATATGATTATGTGATGAGCTCAGTGGAAATATGCATTTATGGTTATGGATGTCTTGATTATTAAATGGAAATGTCTTAATGCAATCTGAGATGGAATGTATTAATTTAATGTAATGTTTGTATGATTTAATGCAAAGTATTTGATGGAAAATATGTCATGTAAATGAAAAATGTGGCACCTAATGTGATATGTGATAATAGGCTATGAATATATATGATATGTAATGTGATGATATATAAAATGCAATGTTATATGAAATGCAATGTAAATGTGTTGTAATGCAACATGTTATGGGATGTAATAATATGTGATATGGTATGTAATGCTCTAACAAAATGTATGATGAAAATGGTACTATCACAATGATGAGATATGAAGAAAAGAGGCCATGCTCCATCATCATCCCTCTAAATCCATTGATAGGACATCCTCGAGGAGACTAGTAACATGACCCAAAACCAATCAAGAATATAAGACAAGTCTAGAGCAATAAAGTGTTTTCCAAAGAGATAATGTTTTCCAGTGATAATGATGAGATTCTTTGATTAATTGATTAAGTAGACCAAGATGACCAAGTTGATTGACAAGGATTGATAAAGTGATTTGATTGACCAAGCTTAGCCTTAGAAAGGACACATCCTAATGACTGCAAAATTGATTGACCAAGATGGCAAGATGGATTGATTCGATAAAGTTTATTGATAAAGATGACAAATTGATTTGATCGATAGGTTTACAAGTTGAAAAAAGTTGAAAAAGTGACTTGATTAATTGTACCTAGTTTTAGGGAGGACACATCCTAATTAAGGAAAAAATGATTGACCAAGTTGACAAGATTGATTGTTTGAAAAAGATTGATGAATATGACCAAGAGATGTGATGATGCCTAACTACAGGAAGGACACATCTGATAAAGTTGACCAAATGATATGGCACCTAACTACAAGAAAGACATAGCCTACTTAAGGTGAATTACCAAATTGACAAAGTCTAATCTTAGGAAGGACACATCTTGATAAAAGAAAAAAGATAAGATCAAATGAGACAAATGACATAATGCCCCATTCTGATTGAATGACCAAATTGATTCATTGATGACAAGATGATTGATTGATGAAAAATTTTGTTGGTTATGTGTGTTTTGTTGATTCGTGATTTGGTTTGAATGATGATTGTTTTCAGACCAAGGACATGACCAGACCTGACAAACCCTAAGGGACTTGACCTAGGGGGCCTCAGGGGCTCATCAATAGATGGCCTTGCCTATGTAGCAATGCACAGAGACCTCGTAATTTTACATGACTTGACTTTGTCTTATTTGACAAAAGATTGAGTCATGATTTTATTTGGAAAACCTAAAGGGACTGACCTAATGCCTTAAGGGCTCATTTAAGATGAACCTTTCCTATGTATAAAATTTGTAGAGGCAATGTAGTTTGACCCTACTAACACAAACTGACTTAGAATCTATTTTTGGAAGTTTTGAAGTTTTTTGGGTTTTTGGGTTTTTGATTTTTTAAGATTTTTTTTGGATTTTTCATGATTTTATGATTTTTTTTGGATTTTGATGTTTTCTAATTTTTTTTGGATTTTGATGTTTTCTGATTTTTTTCGGATTTTGATGTTTTCTAATGTTGATATTATTCCTGATGAAGATGTAGGTCAAGGAATTACCCCTATTCAAGAGTGAGACCAATTTATTATATGCAAAGGGGTAGTGGTGAATGCAAAGGATGATCAAAATACCCAAATGTTGATGGTTTCCAGGTCATGGAAAGGTGACAAAATTTATTATGGATGAATGACATGTGCAAATGGGTGTACAGAAGGATGAAAGACCAAATGGAGTGATAGTACATGGAGGAGCATAGATTGACTACACATGGTGTCTGTTTGCTGCCAATTTTTCACCATGGTTCTTATCCAAAGTGCCACCAAAGTGGTTTTCACTTTTGGATGAATTATTTCTCTTTACTATTTTTTTTTTAAATTTTAATTTTGATTTTTTTGTATTTTTTATCTTTTAAGGGGATACTCTAAGAATCAAGTATAATACTTGCAGAGATGCAAGTTTTTGATGGGTTTAGACAATGGCTCTCCTTTAGGAGTAGAGATTTGATAAGTACTTGATCCATATGGTGTTGTAATGATATAAGGTCCCAACCAATTAGGTTCAAATTTTCCATTTTTCTCTTGTTCTGCTTGATTCTTTGGATTTTCTTTCAGGACTAAGTTACCAATGTCAAATATTTTGGGTTTGACCTTTTTATTATAGCTACATCAAAGGTGATTCTGATAGGCTTGCAAGTGTTTCAAAGCATTATGTCTCTTTTCATCTAGTAATTCTAGCTCATGTAGACAGGACACACAATATTCTTCTTGATCAATCAAGCCTTGCATAGAGACTCATAAAGAGGGTAACTCAACCTCTATAGGAAGTATTGCCTTAGTTCCATAGACAAGGGAATATGGAGTGGCTCTAGTTGGAGTGTGGACACTAGTATGGTAGGCCCATAAAGTAGGATTGAGTTGTAAGTGCCAGTTGTGGCTAGCATCATTGGCAGTCTTCTTTAGGATTTTTAGGATGGCTTCTTAGATGCCTCAACTTGGCCATTACTTTGGGGGTAATATGGAGTGGGAAAATGATGTTGAATATGGAATTTTTCACAAATTTCATGGACATCCTAGTTTTTGAAATGGTGACCATTATCAGTGATGATGGATTGTGGAATACCATAGCAGTAAATGATATAATTCAAGATAAACTTGGCTATCTTCTTTCTAGTGATGTAATTCAGGGGATAGCTTCAATCCATTTTTTGAAATACTCAGTACCAACAAGGATAAACTTATGTCTATTAGAAGAGGTGGGATGTAATTTTCCTACGAGGTTGAGTCCCCATTGATAAAATGGCCAAGTTGAAGTGAGTGGATGAAGTTCCTGAGCTGGTGCATGTATAAGATCTCCATGAATCTGACACTGGTGACATTTCTTCACAAAGTGATAAGCATCACATTTCTTCATGGGCTAATAATATCCTGTTCTCATGAGCCTTTTAGCTAAGGCTAGACAAGCAGAGTGTGATCCAAATATACCCTAGTGTACCTCATGTAAGGTTGGTTGTGCTTCATTTGAGTCGAGACACTGAAGAAGGGTACTATCTAGGATACAACAATAAAGGGTATCTTCGATGATGGAATATTTGGATGCTTGTTAGATAAAGGTTTCATGTTGGTTAAGGGACAAGTTAGGAGGGATAACTTTCTCATGCAAATAGGAGTAGATGTCTTTATACCAAGAAGATTCAAGACCAAAAATTTCACAGACAAGTTTAGTTTCGAGGACATCAAATGCGGGGATCAATAGTTGTTCCACCAAGAACTCATATTGTGAGGCATTGTTGGGAATGTCCAAGAGAGCTCCAATTGTAGCCATTGTGTTATTTTCTTTGTTCTATATTCTTGGTATCTATTCAAAGGAATTATTATCAAAGTATAGTTTGAAGTTGTCTATCCAAGTCGGGTGAAAATCTTATCCAATACTACCAAGTGTCCACTTCATTCTAGAGATTTGGAGAGGAGTTCATAACATAATCTTCCATAAGGACATGCATATAGTCATGAAAATTTTCCGTCATGGCTCTCTAATAGGTGGATCTAACATTTTTCAATTCAAATGGCATGACATTCCAACAAAAAGTTCCCCAGGCGCATGTCAAAGTTGTCTTTGGTTGATCTTCAGTGGCAATTCTAATCTAATTATAGCTTGAGAATCTTTCCATTAATGATAGCATTTCATGTCCTACGGTTAAATCTACTATGATTTAAATGCTTGGTAGAGAAAAATCATCTTTGGGACAAGCTTTATTAAGGTCTTAGAAATCTGTGCAAACTCTAATCTAACCATTCAGTGATTTAAAAAACTTTAGAGTGTGCTTACTCAATTAATTTCTTCATTAAATAGATTTGAAATCAATTGCTTAATTTAATTCCAAATATATGTCAGGATCTTTAACTAATGGTTTGAATCCAATATGCAAACTCAATCCATCAATTCATTTTGTTGGGCTCATTGATTAACTTTGAATTATCATAAGTTCCTTATGCCTTCTTACTTACCGAGTGTAGCTTAGTTTGTTTGCAGAATCAAGAACATAAAACAACATCAAAATAAACCAAGAGATTAGAGGCACATTTGATTACAAATTTCACCACCCAGGGCTACATCTCTGGATCCGCTCAAGAAGCATGATCAATTGCCATTAATGTTGTCACTTGCAAATTTCTTACATCATTTTGTTTTTTGACTTTGTATACAAATTTGTCACTACAAGGAAGTTTTATGCCCTACAAGCACCTCCTAATCCACACTGATCAAGTGTTTCCAACAATAACAAAATAATCATTCCTAATTCTTCAAGCATCAAACTAAATGAAAACTAGCAACAAAAGCATCTTGCCCCAATTACAAAGCCATACTAAAGCATGATTCAGATAAAATTGAGTTCAACATTCCAACCAAAGAACTGAACAGGCTAGACAAAGGTATTCAAAACACTCTGGTTATACCTGACGCTAGATTTCCGTATGCAAAAATATTCTACAACTTGCAAGAGAAGAGTCTCCAACACTCATTCAAATGCAAACTCATTAGTTTTCCAACATTATCTACACAGAGTTTTTGAAAGCCCAACTCTTCTCCCAAGTCTCCCTACAAAAATCTCCATTTCTTGAAAGGCCAAGCTCTCCCCCTTTTATACATGAATTTTACCCAATTTGGCCTAAAACCAAATGATTTACAAAAATCTCCCAATCTCCCATTTACATCCAAAATATTTCAAATTCCCCCTTTAAAATCTTAATAATCTTTTAAATAATTTCTAGCCCCATAAAATACCCTTTTAAATCTTTAATAATCTCCAAACCTTATAATCCTTCAGATTTATTCCTTTAAAAATCTCTATAAATCATTTAAAATATTATCTAAGCCCTTTAATTATATTATGTAAGTGGGATTTAATATTCTAAAGGATTAGGCCCTTATTTATAGGGATTAGTATTTTAATTTTGGATTTTCTACTATTATTTGGGAGTTAAATTCTTTAAACTTAGGAGATTCAAGCTTATGGATATTCATTATTGTTTTAAAGGGTTTAATGTTTTTTAATTTTTAGGAGATTTGGTTTTAATTTGTTGCCTTTAAATCCCACAAAATCCACTTGGGATCCCACAAAATCCTCTTGGAATCCCACAAAATCCTCTTGGAATCCCATAAAATGGATTTTGTGAAATAAAATAAACCTCCACCATTTTATTTCTCAAAAATAAAGCATGGTATAGTGGTGGTACATGAATTTATTGAGGGGGTCCACATTTTTTTTCCACATCACTTGCACTTGCCATGTCAGCATCC
>VDFB02084824.1:0-67188 GCA_007258455.2 Sequoia sempervirens
AACACGTCCAAAGCAAGTCATTTGGCAAGTGCCAAATTTGGCGCTTGCCAAATGACCTCCTTTGGACATGTTAATTGAGAGGATTTTCCAAATTTCCTCATATTTTCGTTTGTGCTCCCCGTCTCATTTGCACATCTTTCAATGAAAGTTTATAAAAAAAATCATGATAGCGTTAACCTCTCTCTTAGCTATCTAAATATATAATTCTTTTTTCATTTTGATTTAGTTAAGGTTTTGATCCATGGCTTCTATTGTAAATGCCCCCGTTTTTGGTCAAAAACCAACATGTGCTAGTTTTAGGATATATTTTTACTCATTCATCAAAACGTGAAACAAATTAATTATTTTGAATCTAAAATGGATTCTACACATGATGAAAATAAATAAATTTTCGATTAGTTTTCAAAAAATTTAGGGGGGGGGGCACGCTCAAATTTCAGCTTTTCAGGATGTGTCCACTTTGAAAATTCATAAAATATTATATATTCATTTAAAAAATTATCAAAAGAATGAGGATAAACTACATGGTGTTAGCTAATTTTTCACCATTGAGATTTTTTAAATTCTTTAAAAAAATATATAATCAAAAAGGGGGGAGCCCTCAGGTGCTATGCTATTTTTTTTTATGAAAAAAGGACCTGTTTTACCCCCCCCCTTTTTGAGACCCTTAATATTCATTAATTTCAAAACAAAATAGTAGCTTAGAAACTAGACTCAGAGCACTTCAACTTTTGTTCTTGCTGCATCTTGAAATCTTGAGCGTAACTATCTTCATTTTCTCATGCAAATAAGATTTTGTTGATTTCAGAAAAAAAGTGGCATCTTAATAGCCAAAATTGTGTCACAAATCCATGCACTTACCTAGTAGTTCAGAAAGACATATTGGTAGAGCCCTAGAATGCAAACATTTTTCACCATTTTAAATCATGGACTTACTTGTATAGTAAATTTATCTTTTGCACTATTTGGGTGGCTTGTCCTTCAATATTTATACATGAAAAATATGGAAGGAAAGAGATATCTAAGGGATTTTGAAGAAAACTAAATGACAATAGAAAATTTTCATTATTATGATGGAAAGAGCAATTGAAGAGGTGGTGAAAAATAATGCTAGAAGCTAATTTTAAAAAGAGAGGGCCTTCTCTTCATGGAATAACATGAGTTGATGAAAATTCGAGTGATTGAATTAACTCTTTTAACTTTTGAAAAAGGAACTCAAGTGGAATCCTCCACCCATCAACTAGTATATATAAAATTTTGATGGGAATTCTATGGAAAATTTGGGAATCTTTAGAATAGAGTGTCTAGTGAGGAATCATGAAGGTTACCTAGTTGGATTTGTTTGTATGAGATTGAAGTATGCAAAAAAATAATGAACTTGAGGGTCTTGCACTTATTTTAGGCCTCCAAACAAGTTTACAATTGAAATTAAAGAATTTTGAAATTTAAGAAGATTCACAAATAATCATTAATGGTTGAAGGAAGAAAAGAGGAATAAATCGAAAAATAAATAAAATTTGAATCCAAATGTGATATTTATTAAATAATTTAAATGAATTCTCTATCAAACATAATGAGAGAATAGAAAATCCATTTAGATGAACATGCAAATTTTAGTATTGACTACTTTAGAAGACATGTATCTGGGAAGGACTTAATTCTTGGCTATTTGGGTGCCCAACTTTATTTTATATTGAGCCACTCCCATTAATAAGCAACACATGTGCATAAAGGGAGGTATCATTAATTTACAATGGAAACCATTGATGAAATATTTTCAAGATAAAGTCTTAGATATCGTGTTATAATGGGTAGTTATATTGTGGTGAAATTTAAAGGAGAAACTTACCATTCTTGGTAGATTCATTTTATGATTCACTTTAATGAAGATGAATGTGAGGCTTTATGCAAAGAAGTGTTAGATTTCATTCTTGGGAAAGGTTTTGAATATGAGGTTAAAGACTATATTTAGAGCATGAAGGCTTTGGTTATGGTGCATGATATTTATGTGGTTTGGGGTAAGTATCTTCTCTGTGAAGGCCTCCATTATCATGCGAATATGGATATTTTTGTAATGTTTGTTGACAAGTTAATATAAAATTGGTTACAGTGGTTGGATTGATTTCAACGGTGACCATAAAGTCTTGTTGGGGATTTAGACTTGAATCTAATCTTAATATGGTTGTTTTTGGGTTAGCCTTTCCTTCTATCTTTTCTTAATTACAAGGAGATCATCATTTTCATTTTAGTTCATTAATTATTTTTTTGATAATATTTCATGTTTAAACTTGTACTTAGTGTTGTAGGCCTCAGTCATAAAAAGAACAAACGAAGAATAATTTATGTGTAATCCTCAAAATAGCTCTAGATTTTATTTTCTTTGAAGTCTAAAATTAGAACTTATTTATTTGGAAAGCTTAGTTTTCCTAATACTAAGCTACCTTCTTCACAATTATAGTACATACTTATAGCAATGTGGTTTCTCAATGTTGAGTAAATATTATGTTTTTTATTTCTAATAATTTTTTTATGCTCCTATTGTTCCAACTACTGGGGGTGAGCCACCTAAGTATTGAGCACCTCCAACCTCATAATTTGCCACACATCGTGTAAATCCATTGAAGAAAAAAGGAAAAAAATTAGCAGCTTCTATAAGACATAGTGCCTTATTGTTTATAGAAGCCTTTGGAATGAATTTTAGAAATCCTACAGTTCAAAACCATGGTTGTTGGTTGAAGGCTTTGGGGCAACCATTATGCTCATATTACTTACTATAATTTCCCTGTTTTTGGGTTCCCTTGTAGTGCAGTTGAAATTGACCTTGTGGATATGTGTCAACATGATTATAGGATTTATTTGATGATTTCACTGAGCTCGGGAGGTCTGGAGGACTCATATGCCCCTTTCTAAGGTGATTTTTGGATTTTGGCGTGCTCTCCAAGATTCCTAAAGAGGGCATCTATTTATAGTAAGTCACATGGTTGGTTCTGATTATTATTCTTCATCGAGATTACTCTAGTGTAGTCAATTTCCAATTCCAATGCATTATAGTAGTTTCCATAAAATAGGTGCATTAATGACTTTATTTTAATTATTTTACTAAGTTCCCTAAATATTATTTAAAATATTTTAAAATAACCTTAGTGTTATAGCTCATTAGAACCAAGATGAAATGTTTAAAATCATGGATGCATAAAACTGAGGCTTTGTGAGTCAAATTATAATTATTTAAATTAAATGGTCCTTTTCAAAGCTAAAATAGAGTTTTAATTAAAAGAATTTTTAATTAAGAAGTTATAAGGAGGTTTTAAATGATATTTTTATAGCATAAAGTTGGTCGCCTAGCTTGTTGGAGATATAAGGGGTTAAAAATTAAATTAAATAAAGAGGCCAATTTGGGGCGTGGAAATTAAGGAGGAATATATAAAGCTTATTAGAGCTCATCCATTCATTCATGTTTAAATAAAGAAATTATATTAAGCAAGAATTTGCTAGTTGGACTAAGGTCTAAGCTTTGTGAGGATGAAAAAACTCATGCAGAACATCATCTATAGGATTGCAAGATATCCCAACTGTGATTTGTTGATAGATCCATTTCAGGGGTTATGCTTGTTCTTCAAGGATTAAATATTCAATTGAAGAAAATTCGTGAAGTCTCCTTTCAAGACAAATTTCAGAGACTCTCTATAGAAGAAATATTTTAGATTCATTGTCAAGGATTTTGAAGCTGATGATCATTGGGTTACATCTATACTAGAGTTACGTTGGTGATAGAAAATTAGTGAAGATATTGGAAGCATTTCAGAGCATAAATAGACCATATTGGTGACTCCATTGTTGGTTGTACACCTACAACAGGGTTGTACAACTACAATAGGGTTGTACAACTACAATAGGGTTGTGGGTTTCTTCCAAAGAAAATTCCTAGGTTTTGGAGTTGGTTTCACTTCCATTTGTGGAGCCCAAGGTTGCCTCATTGTTGCATATCATATTTATAGTGGAGAAATCAAGGTTTGATGTTTTATGAGAAAATTTGTAAGCACTAGCTTGCTAGTTTTGTATAATTAGACCTACAACTATCAAAAATAGTTTATGGGTATGTTTCATTTGAGTTTATTTTGGTAAATGTTGATTTGGGTTGCATTTGTTTAATGCTCTTTCCTTATATTCTAGTTAGTTTCAAGATTTTTTTAACTACATTTTTCTTGGTGTAGTGAATGAAATTGTATACCTTTACAATTTCACTATGTTAGGGTCCCTTAATTTATTAGACTTAATTAAGCTCCTAATTTTCCAAATTATGTATTCCAAAGACCTATTTTTCTTATTTTCTGAAAGGGAAACCTATATTTATTTAATACAATTAATGTTTTAATTACCTCGTAATGAACGTGTCCTAGACATTTGGGCCAGGACCCATTCACCCAAGGGTGAGTGGGTCCTCCTTAAGTCCTAGATCCAAAATTTTAATATGTTTTTGGTGGTATTTTAATGATTCAAATTTCATATGCAATTGTTAAATTTTAGAATCTATTTTTTTGGAAATTAGAAGAAAACCTATAAATACATGTAGTTATTTCATCATTTGAGATCTAATAATTTTGAATGAGCAAATATTGAGTGAAGGAGGTGAAAAATAGGTCAGTTCAAATATGGATAACAAGGGGGTTATGATGCACCTATTTCTCACCATTTCATTAGGAAATGAGATCCCCACAATGAATTGACTAACAACCCTTAGGTGAATCAACTCAATGTGAGAATCTTTAGATTTCCTTTAAGCTTGAAGGACAGGGGTCAAGGTCAAACAAAACTTTGGGGAGAAAAACTAAAAATAGAAAATTAACTCCAAAATGCAATATAACACTTGAAACAACAATATTATACTCAATATTAGTAGAACTAGAAAACATATCGCAGATCCAAGCAGGTTAGAAATGTGTTTACTAGTCACCAAAAGGTAGTTTCTAAAGGCTAACTAGGACTCATTTTCCCATGGGAAAATGGGTCTTTTGTCAGGATTTTTATACAACTTTCGAGAGCTTGTGATGTTGATTTATAGCTTTTGATTTATCTAGGCTTCAGTGTCGAAAAGTCATAAATAAAATCTATAGGTGAGGTTTCGTCATTTGACAACAACTTTGATAAATTTTTGCACCTTTAACAACTTTTCAATCTTGTACTTCAAAATTTCTTCAATCCTTCTTCAACCTAAATCTGGAATCACACCTACAAGAGAGAAAAATGTTTTTTTTTGGGTGAATGGGGGTTTGCCTTGGTCAAACCCCATTTTGGTGATCAAACCTTGAATTGAAACAATGCATGAAAGAGGGAATGAAGAATGAACAAAGTTATGTTACCACTCGACAAACCCTTGAATGAAACCTTGATAATGGAGATCTTAGAAATTCTGCAACTTGCATAAAATGTCTAAATTAGATGTGGATCTTTTCACTTGAATAATGCTTTGAATTTTTGAACTTAATCTTGAAACCTACATCACAATGTTAGCTCCAAAAACATGCATGATGCAAGAAGACTTTGACATGATGAATGGATCTTGATTGCTACAATAAATCTATGTTATATCTGCTATCGAATGCTCTTGATCATCAAATTTTCTATACTTTTTCTCTCATCAAAATGTCAGGTTGCTTCTCTTGAAATTCTAGATGAAACTTAGTGAAATAATCTTATATTTATAGGTATGTATCCTTAGTTTCCATAAATTCAAATATCACAAGATGAAATTGAAATATGGATTTGGAGATGTTAAAACACCACCAAAAACATAATTTAAATTAAGGTCCAAAGGTCTAGGGATGACCCATCGCTCATGGGTGAATGGGTCCCAGGTCTTTATTCATGGAACACACATTGCTCAAGGTAAAGTGTTATGTATTGGAATTAATTATTGTCAGGTCTCTCCTTCAAAAAACATAATTTATTAGGCTTGTAAATAAATAAAAGAGATAACTAAGGCATAATTACACTCAATTTAATTAAGAGGGCCCAAATAAGTGTTAAAATGTAAAGGGATACATTTTACAATTCTAGATTAAGGAATTATTAAGTCCAATTCAAAAAGGGAGTGCCCAAACAAGTGTGAAGATGTAAAGGGATACATTTTTCTATACTAAATTTAGCCCCCACTTTAGTGAGAGGATGACCTTGCATCAAACTCACACTAAAGTAGACAATCAAGAGAGGTCTAATTTTACAATTGTTGGAAGGATAAGATGACAAAGATCAAGGAGGATGATGAATCCCCCAAGATCTAAGATCTCATGGAAAAACCAACAAAGGCACAAGGAGACACATGCCTATGTTAAACATATATATGTATGTAGCAATGACAAGATACTCAATCATACAATGTTAGAGACTAAAAGAAAGAAAAAAAGAGACAAAGGGGATTTATCAAGTCTCAACTATCCAAATCGATGTGGATCACACCTCAGCTATTTATCTTAAAACGTTTACAAGTGGAACTCATTGTCCACTATGCAAACAAACAATGCATGCTCACATGAGCTAGTGAAATCTGTTGTGCACTAGGTGAGCCCCTAAGGGTGGAAAATGAGAGAATCTTATTAGGCTCCCATACCATAGTAAAGTTATACCTCTAGTAACTTTAATAAGGCACCACACAATACAAACTTTGAGATTCATAAGGCTTAGCAAGCTACGTTATGCTAAATACTTATGAACAAACAAGGATCCAGAGGTAAGCAAAGTGTGTTATGTTTGGTGGCCTTGAAAAAGGGTGTAACTTCGATCTTCACAAGGTTAGAAAACTATGTTATGCTAAACACTTATGAACAAAATGCAAGATAGGATAAGACACGTTCAAAGGGATTTTTTTGAGTTCATGTAAGGTATCCTCTTAGGGAACATCATTCCTAATGTCCCCAAGATACGACAAGTCTAGGATAAAAGATTCGCAACTTGGGGAATGCAACACATAGCATCACCACTAAGAGGAAAGTCATATTCCAAGAAAGGTCACACTCTTGGAGTACATCAAACCCAATGACACCACCGAGAAGAAGACACACCGCAAGAAGTAAGAATACCACACAATGAAACATAAGGATATAGTTGAAGATCTCCAAAAGTGATAATGGAAATGTATGCCCCACTTTAAAGAAATTTCTAACACCATGCTATGATAAATTACTTTAAAGTAGCAAATGATAAATGCTAAACAAGACATGAGAGCTTATTTGGAAAGCCCTATGTCAAGCATATGTTTCCAAATGAAGCTATGGCATGAAAAGGGGTTTCCCCCAAAATGAAATACCAAAATCACACATAAGGGATCCACTAATTTAGGGTCAGCATATGTCTTTGCTACAATAGTATTATAGAGCTCAAAAATGTCATCCTGATTTTTAGTTTCATTTCCTAGGTCATTTAGTTAGATTTTGCACATTTCCTTCATTTCTTGTCTTTCCAATCCCTAGCTTGGTGGTGAACCCCCTTTTAGTCTGTAATAAAACCCTAGGACAACCTTTAATAGATATCTCTCTCTCATTCTATCATTGTATTGAGATCTCTAAGGTTTCCTTGAGTGTAACAATAGTGAAATAAGAACTCTATCTCCTCAAAGGTGGGGAACTCTATTTCCATTGTTATAGGCCACAAGTCGTGCTTTGAAGTTGTCCACTATTCCGTCCACTGCATATTTGGTCCAATACATCTACTTAAACATTGAACCATTTTTCTACCCTTAGGAAGAGGAACTAAGTCCCATGTGTGGTTCCTCATCAAGGAACTATACTCTTCCTCCATTCTTGAATCCCACTTAGGAATTCCTGATGCCTCCTTTGAGGATTCTGAATCTGAAGTAGTAGCAATGTAGAGATGTGGATGATGTTAATGTTGTGACCAAGTCCACTTCGAGTGTCTGTAGGATCCCCAACAAGATTTCCTGTTGACTCGAGAGTTTGTCAATCCCAATGAGGTCATGAAGATGATGGGGATGAAGGATGAGAATCCTAAACCTCAAAATGAGAACCCTACAAAGGTGCAACCCTGCGAGTAGGAGGTGAGGTAGAATCATTTGAGTCACTATCATCTGAGTCCACTATGGAGGAAGGATGAGGAGGATCAAAGGTCAAGATAGGAGATCTTTCCTCAAAGTGAACACTCCTCTCAATGAAGAGCTCATGTGTCTCTAGATCTAAGATTTGATACCCTTTGACACCATCTGGATATCCAACAAAGATGCAAGGCCTAATTTGAGGTTCCAAAGCCTTGTGCTTCTCTGGAGGGATGCGTACCCAAGTTGGAGAGCCAAAAAATTGATAATGCCACACAATTGGTTTCTCACCACACCAAGCCTCAAAAGGAGTCATGCCTTTGAATGCCTTGTGGGGAACCAGATTTTGAATGTATGTAGCACAATTAATGGCTTCAACCCAAAATTTTGGGCCAAGAGAACGAGAATCAATCATGCAGCTAGCCATTTCCTTGAGGGTCTTATTTTTCCTTTCAACAACACCATTCTGCTATGGTGTATATGTAACTAAATGTTAAAGATTGATCCCTTCAAGAGTACAAAATTGCACAAGGTTTTGGTTCTCTTAACTATTATCAGTACGAAGAATCTTGATATACTTTCTAGATTACTTCTCAACATGAGCCTTGAGGGTTTGAAACTTGTCAAAGACTTCATTCTTTTGGTGAAGAAAGTAGACCCAAGTGAATCTAGAGTAGTCATCAATAAAGGTGAGTGCATAGTGAGCTTTGATAAAGGAAAAAATTGGAAATGGGCCTACTAGATCATTGTGAACGAATTGAAGAACTTAAAAAGACCTCCAAGATTTCCCTTTATCAAACTTATCTTCTGGATGCTTACCCATTGCACAACCTAGACATACACGATCTAAAAAGTTGATGTGAGGAAGACATACGACCGTATCCTATGAGCTAAGCTATTGAAGATAGTGGTAGTTAAGGTGTCCAAACCACTCATGCCATAACTTACTCAGTGAATTGAATGAGTGAGAAATCTTGTAGAAGGAGAACATGGCACAAAGTGAGAAAATTGCTATAGGTGAGACTCATGATTCGCCTTTGCCACTATAACCAAGGCATTACCCTCAAGATCTTTCAAAACAACTATGTCTAAACAAAACTCAACTTTCTTACCATTCCCAAGATGAGTGATTTGGTAGACTGAAAGAAGGTTGGCACACAATTCAGGAACACTTATAACATTCTCAAATGATCCATCATCCATTTCAACCGAACCTTTTCCAACAACTTCCACCTTAGTGTCATGACCTATAAGAATGTGAGGTATTGTACAAGGCTCTAATGAAGAAAACTATAATCTATCATAACCCATGTTATGTGTAGCACCCAAGTCAAGTATCCATTGTTGTGACGACTTGTGGCTGCAACAAGTTCCTGTCCTTTTCCTTTCTTTGATTGTGAAGAAGTGGAAGGAGATGCTTCCTTTTTGTAGGAAGATGGAAAATTGATGTTATTCTTCTTGAGGAGACTAGTCAGTTCATCAACTTGCTTAGCATGACAACGATGATCACCATGACCAACTTTCTTGCAATATGCACAAGTCGGTTTCTCATTCTTCTATGAATTCTCCTTCTTGTAAGATGATGAAGAGTCTCGTTGCTGAGGAGAAGAGGATTGTCATCGATTTTCATGGCTTATTCTTTGATTGCTTTTGTTTCTTGTTAGATCCTGACCCATGTTCGGACACCAAAGCTTGTGACTTGGATGAATTGAGAATACCCATAGTGATCAAATTTGTTTGTTCAAGCATCAACATCTCTATAAATGAATCAAATGAAGGTTTAGTATAGGCCCTTCCCATAGTCAACCGATGAGTCTGAAAAATAGAAACAAAAGTTGTGTATTCTGAAGGAAGCTTGTCTAACAAATTGAAGACCAACTATGCATCCTTCTTATCAATACCACAATCTTTGAGTTGTTCTCTTAGTTTATTATCCTTAGTTACATAGTCTTGGATTGTATCAAAATTCTTTGGATCTAGATTAGTGAGATCATTATCAAGTTTGTATCCCCTAATCTCATCAATTTTCCCATACAATTGAGAAATTTTATCCCAAGCTTCCTTAGCTGATTTGCACTTATCAATATGAAAGATGAGATCAGGAGAAACATATTTCTTGAGTATTCCAAGAGCCATAGTACGTTTAATGAGTCATTCACTTTTTAAATTTGGATCAGTTGGTTCTGGAACGGTTCCATCAATGTAGTGATTAATCCTTTTTCCATTGGTTTACTCCAGACATTTATTTTCTATGTTGTATAGTTATGTGGAGTTAAAAGAGGAAACCTAGGATGACCCATGGCTAAAATCTAAAGAGCACAAGAGAGAACTCAAAGAACAATCACACAACACAACACCTCAAAATTCACTCAATCAAAGAACCCCCCAAGCAAATGATTTGGCACTTTATACTTAGTGTGGTTACAATTGCCACTTGCAAGAATTAGCTAAGTGGTCTTTTGATTTCAATGCTTACAATTGTGAGAGTAAGGCCAAATCAAACTGTGATCTATGCAATACAATTACCAAAATAAGCCAAATAAGGCTATGTGTTGAAAGTACAAATTTTCTTCATAATGAATAAAAAATAATAGCACCAATGTGTAGTTCTCAAAAAAATATGCACTTTTAAAATAAATTGCACCTAAAAATGAGTTCGTATGAGCTCGAATAGAGCCCTGAAAGTTCTAAAAATAGTGACTACTCAACAACACCTGTGGAAAATTGAATTTAAAAAAAAATCCATGCATCAAAATAAAAAACCATCTACACCAATGTGTAGCACCCAAAAAGTTAGCCCAAATAAAAAAAAACATCTTGAAGAAAAGAGCTTGGGAAACAAAGTTATAAGCGCTTGAAAATAAACTACAAAATCAAAGGCTTCAACCATGAAGGGGGAAATTTTTTCAAAAATTTGTTGACATCATGTTGATGTAGTGATGATGTCAGCAAAACACTATCCTAAATTTGACAGCTTGTGGCTCGTCAATGTCATCATTAGCCCTTTTATTGGAATATTTTACAGTTGGTTGGTATATTCTCTACCATAATCTATTCAGGCACTGGTACAAACAAAATATTCTTAAAAAATATTCTCTGGAATATGCCACCATTTGGAATCTTTGTTCACCATATTTTTTGTTTTGAATGTCGATTAAAAAAATTTGTCGCCGATTTTTTTATATTGACCGACCGGTCAAAGGAGGGGCTTGTGAGGGCTGTGATGCTTCTACCACATGGTAGTCATGGTACCTACAGTACCTTGCTAGTACACAGAGTACATGTAGTTGTAGGTATTGTCTACGTAGTATACTTTAAAAAAAAATTGATTTATTTTTAAAAAAATAAAACCTTTACAATACAAAAATCGTCTTATTCCCCATAAAGAAGTTACCCCCGTATATATGGTGTCCCTAAAATTCATAAATTCGGCATCCCCTTGAGGTTGATTGTTGACACTATGGGGTCCCCCACCTACTACCTTGTTTCTTTTCTTTCCAAATTGCTTCCTCCTCTTATTGGCCAATCTAACTCCATAAAAAATTCTAACCATTTTGTCCAGTTCATCAAGGACCAAAGCTTAGGCAATAATGAGGTCTTGGTAAGCTTTGATGTGGTCTCTTTGTTCACCAAGGTCCCGATTTGTGACCCCTTGGAAATTGTGAAACGAAAGAAAAATAGTGAGATAGCTTCCTTGGTTCGAATTTTGCTTGAGATCCATTTTTTCTCTTTTCAAAATGTCATTTATGAGCAAGTCAATGGAGTGGCCATGGGCTCCCCCCTCTCTCTTGTCATTTCCAACTTGTACATGGAGCATTTCAAATAAATGGCTCTTTGTTCCTTTCCTCTCAAACCAAGATGGTGGAAACGGTATGTGGACGACACTAACATTTGTTGGCCACATGGCTAAGACAAGCTAGAAGAATTGCACAATCATCTCAATAGCCTTGCTCCTAGCATTTCCTTCATTAAGGAAATTGAATCAAACAACCAACTCCCCTTTCTTGACGTTCTTCTTCTAAAAAATCCTAATGGATCTGTTGGCCGCAAGGTTTACCATAAGGCTAGCACCCATACCGATATCTATCTTCACTCATCTTCTCATCACCATCCTAGCCAAAAGTTTGATGTTCTTAAAACCATTTCTTGGAGATCCTTCCAGATTTGCGATGATGAAAACTTAATGCAAGAGTTAACCCACCTTCGTCAAGTCTTCAAATTAAACGGTTACTCATGCAAACAAATCTCTAGGGCTTTCAACCATGCCAAATCTAGTTTCTTCTCTTCATCCAAACCTCTCCATTCTTCCCCCCATCCTTGTGTCTCTCTACCTTTTGTTGATGGTATCTCCCAAAAAGTATCCAAGATCTTTCTGAAAAAATGTCTGCGGCGTACTTTCAAACCCCACTCAACCTTGAGAAATTGTATCCCTTCTCTCAAAGACTCCAAAGACAATTTTCTTGAGTCTAGTTTCTATAAGATTGTTTGTTTGTGTGGCATTTCGTACATCATAGAAATTGGGCGCTCTTATAGCACTAGATTCAAAGAACATAATGCTAACATTAGACACGACTATTCCTCCAAATTTTCCCTTGCCGACCATTCTGCTACCACTGAGCATCACGTATGCCTTGAAAATTCCCAAATCTTATCCAAAGAAGATAATTTCTTCAAGAGGAAGCTAAAAGAAGCCATCAAAATCTACCATCATCCTCATAACCTCAATTGTGATGAGGGATGGTGTCTTAGTTTTTCTTGGAATCCTTTGCTCTCCAAATTGAGAAACCATTCGCATCTATCTCACCCTTAGCTTGTGCCCCTCTCCCATCAGTTTCTCCTCCCCTTCGTCCCCTCGCCTTGTTGGTCTCTCCCCCTCCCCCTCCCTTCTCTCTTGGTTCCTTCCCTTTTCTCTTTTTCTGGTTCCTTCTTGTCTTCCCCCTTCCTCCCTCCTCCTTTCTTCATGTTTCTTTCTTCTCCTTGGTTATTTTGTCCTTTTTCATGTTTTTTGCTTTGTCTTGCTCCTTCTCCCCTCATGTGTTTCTTATTTCTCGCTTTAGAGTCTTTTTCTTGTTTTTCTTAGTTTTCCTTTATCTTTGGTTTGTTCTTGTTCCTTATGGTGGTCTTTTGTGCTTTGTCCTTTCTCTTCCCTTTTTGCTCTTTTCTCGATATTCTTTATTGGGTTTTTCTTTTTTTACATTCCTCCTTTGTTTCTTTACTCTTTCTTGTTTAATTGTGTTTAGATTCATTTAATTTTTATTTTTTATTTTTATATTTTCATATTTTATAATTTTTTGATTGGTTATTTAAGTTATTCATTTTTTACCCTTGCTCTCTTATTTCTTTTTCTTATTTATTCTCTCTTTTTTCTCTCTTTTGCTTATTTCCTTTCCATTTGCATTTTCTTAATTGTTTTCCTGGTCTCATTATCATTTATTTGTTTGTATATGGTTTATTACTCTCCACGTGTTTGGTTATATTTGTACATGTATGTATGTGTATGCATACATTTAATTCATCTTATTTGATTTCCTTCTTTTTATTTAGTTTTATGTTTTGAATTTTGTTTTGTTTTTTGTTTGTTTGGTTCTTGTTTATTTGTTTGTTTTCGTTTTGATTTTATTGTTTTGTTTTATTGTTCTTTTATTTCTTTTGTATTTTATTAATTGCATTTCTTGGTTGAATTTTGTTTGTGTGTTTATTGTTTGCATGTTTGTTATTTATGTCAGCATTTTTATATTTATTTGGTGTGTGTGTTTGTTTGGTTATATGTGTAGGCTCTTTCCCTTTTTTATCTTAATTTTTTGTCCTTCCCTTTCTAATTTGGCTTAGTGCTTTGATTTAATTGTTTGGTTATTGTTTGTTTGTTTTTTATATACTTTTTTTCTCTTTTGTTTTTGTGTTGTATGCTTCGACATACATATATAGATATATGCATATATCCATATATGTGTGCATAAACATACATTTTTAGTTATTTGCTTATTTCCAATATTTTTGGTCTTTTTTGTTTGTTTGTTTTGTTTAGTTGTTTATTTATTGGTATTTCTAATTCTCTATTGTGTTCTTTTCTTGTTCCTTTTAATTCTTTGGTATTGGTTTATTTCTTTATTTAATTTTGTTTCTTTGTTTCATTGTATGTATTTATTTTGTTTGTGTTATATATATCTATATATATATATATATCTATATATATATATATCTATATATATATATAATTTATATATATACATTATATGTGTTTGTGTGTGTGTATATATATATATATATATTCATTATTTATATATATACATTATATGTGTGTGTGTGTGTGTGTGTGTGTGGTTATCATAATTATATTTATTTATTCCTTTCTTTTCTTCTTTATTTATTTATTTATATTCTTGCTTATATATTCTTAATTATAAAAGTTAGTCTCTTATCTTTCTTATTAGTCCATCTTCTCTCCTTGAATTTTGAGCCTTAACCCTTTCCAACCCACCCCCCTTTCTCCTCTCTCCCCTTTTTATTCCTACTTTTGTCTGCATCTATTCATTTCATCCTTGTGCTCTCTCATCCTGATGATGAATCATAGAGTGTGATTCGAAACGTTGATGCAAAAAAATTTCAGACACAATCTAATCCAGAAATTTTAGCAGTAATACAAAAAACTACAAATAATTAATTTTTTTTTTTAAATTTGTTTATATATTTTCACATAATATATAATATTTTTTCAAAAAATAAAAAATCGTACCTGAATGCAATAATGGTTGGGTTGTACGACAAAACCAACAATTTTTTTTGCCTTAGCGGATAACTTTGTCCAAATTCGACGATTTGGCAGTTGGTCTTGGGGTTTTGATCATTCTGGATGTGATGGCAACATTATTTTTGCCTCAAAATTCTCTGAAGTGGTAGCTACCTTCTAGATTTGGCAACCACCTTCAATCTTCAAACCCTTGTAGATTTGGCCTCCAATGTCCAACTGGGATGAAACGAAAGGAAAAATTGAAGACTTTCTTGGACACTCTAGACACAATGGTGAGCTTAGATATGATGCAACAAGCTCCCAAAATGCACCTACAATATAAATCCAAATAAAACCCCCCAGAATGTAGTATTTTTGTCACACCTTTCTGATTCTTTAGATCATCAAAAGATGCAAGAGAAGAGCATGCTCAATGGTTCAAGAAAATAGACATTACACTCAAGATCTCCTAAAATAATAACCAAAGACACTCAACTTTCTCTTATACCATGTAAGATTTGGCTATGGAGATAGCCACCCAAGATCTAAAGGCCTATGGAAAGCACAAAATACTCAAAAGATTAATATGACAAAAATAAACAGTATTCCTATCAATGAATAAAAAAAGAATCAATGTACAATATAGTAGAGACCCCTTGGTTATATAGCCAAGGTGAGACCTAATATGTCATAAGATTATGACAAGTGTCTTAATCTTATGACATGATACAAATTATCACAATTACCTAGGTCACATGTGTTACAAGTTAAAAGATAAGATAACAATTAATGATAACTAGTAACACCTTTTAGAAAGAATCTTAGGACCTAAGTAAACTTAAAATGTGAATATGTCCCCTAAGTCCATAGTAAGTGAAATAATTAGGTACAAGACATTTAATTACACTAACAAGTTGTGTTGGCATTGCTTTAGGATAAGTAGTCTTTGGGAAGGGCAGACTTTAATATCCCATTTTTGGGTTCCCTTATAGTGTAGTTGGCATTGACCTTGTGGATGTGTGTCAATGTGATCAAATGAGTTATTTGATGACTCCAATGAGCTTAGGATGTCTGGAGGACTCATATGCCACTTTCTAGGGTGCTTTTCAACTTCTAGTGTGTTGTCCAAGATTCTTGGAGAGGGCATCTATTTATAGTAAGTTACTTGTTTGGCTCTGATTATCATTATTCTTCATTAGGATCACTCTATGTCAAATTATGATTATTTTAATTAAAAGGTCCTTTTTAGAGCGAAAATGGAGTTTTAATTAAAAGTGTCTTTTTAATTAAGGAGTTATAAGGGGGTTTAAAATGATATTTTTATATTATAAATTTGGTCACCCAACTTATGGGAGATATAATGGGTTAAAAAGTAAATTAAATAAAATTAAATAAAGAGACCAATTTGGAGTGTAGAAATTAAGGAGGAATATATAAAGCTTATTGGAGCTCATTCATTCATTCATGTTTTGGAGAAATTATTGAGCAAGGTATTTTGGCTTGGACTAAGGTCTGATATTTTTGAGGATGAAAACCCTCATGAGAAACACCATCTACATATTGAAAGATATCCCAAGGGTAATTTTTTGATAGCTCCATTTCAAGGGTTATTCTTCTACTTCAAGGACTGATTATTCGATTGTAGAAAATTGGTGAAGTCTCCTTTGGAGATGAATTTCAAAGACTATAGAAGAAGAATTTTCAGACTCATTGTCAAGGGTTTTATAGCTGATGATGTTTGGGTTACATCTATATAGGGGTTATTCTTTTGATTCTATTGATTAGGTTGGAACTTATAATCAAGTGTTTATTGAAGTGGTTTTGAGGTGAAGAAGTGATAGTATATTGGTTAAGATATTAGCAGAAGTGTAGAGTAGAAAAATATCATATTGGTGACTTTATTAATGGACTACCTCCAATAGGGTCATACAGTTGCAGCAAGGGCATGGGTTTCTTCCTAAGGAAAACACCTAAGTTTTGGATCTAGTTTCATTTCTATTTGTGGTGCCTAGGGTTGCTTCATTGTTGTATATCATATTTGTGGTTGAGAAATGATGTTTTGTAAGCACTAGCTTGCGAGTTTTAAAAGATCGAACCAATAAATATCAATAAAAGTTTATAGGTATGTTTCATTTGAGTTTATTTAAGTAAATTATGATCTGGGTTGCATTTGGTTAATGCTCTTTCCTTACATTCTAGTTAGTTTCAAGATTTTTTTAATTGCATTTTTCCTGGCAAGAAATTTTTTTTTTTTAAAAAGCAAAAAATATCAAAAAGAAAAGTGGATTTGGGATGGGATACTACATTTTCATTTTAGTTTTTTAATGAGTTTTTTTTAATATTTCACCTTCAAACTTGTAGTTAGTGTTGCAGACCTCAGTCATAGAAAGAACAAGTGAAGCATAATTTATATGCAATCCTCAAAATAGATCAAGATTTTGTTTTCTTTGGAGTATAAAATTGGAAGTTACTTATTTGGAAAGCTTAATTTTCCTAATACTAAGCTGCCTTCTTCACAATTATTGTTTCTCCAAGTTGAGTGAATATTATGTTTTTGATTTTGAATAAATGTTTTCTTCTCCCATTGTTCCAACTACTAAGAGCAAGTCACCTAACTATTGAGCATCTCCAGCTTCACAATTTCCCACCCATCATGCAAATCAATCGAAGAAACAAGGGGAAGATTGAGAAGCTTCTATAAGACATGTTAATACAAATGACTAATTTATTTACTATACTTAAGTATACTTAGGTTGTTAAGGTTTGGAAACTTAGTGTCTAACCGAATGTGCAACCAGTGAGACCTCTAGAAGTTACTAACTTATTTGGTTAAGCTCATGCACATACCTTTTTAAGGTTGGAAGCATTTCCAAACACTTGCCACACAAGGTTGATGACTTTGTCATAGAGGTTGTTGGTTTGCACACTCCAAGTGTTTGTAAGGTTGACACCTATAGGACACTTGTCTACTCTAGTGTGCCACCTTATGGAGCAATTGTCAATCTACCTATGATGTGGATTGCCTCATACTTTCCTATACAATAAAGTATTTTTAATCATTGTATTTGGATCATATAAATACAATCTTATGCATTGTTCATTTTTGAGCTTGTCTTTTATCTTCTAGATCTCCTAGTTTCTAAAACTTTGTTTAAGGATCTACATATTTATGAAAATGCATGCCACACCTTCCTTATGCTAGAAACAAAAAATGTAAATTACAACCACAATTAGTCTCCTTTAATGTTTCTACCTAATCACTAAATATGTGTTGTTTTATTTGAGCAAGCTAACCCCAAGTACTATGTGTTGTATGTTAGATACTTTTATAATGAATTGCACACAATCATTAAAGTATAACATCAAAAAACCTACTTTTAACAACTTTTAGGTAAAATTCATCTATAGGAACTATTACAATTCGTCAATAACAATCTTAATTAAAAACTCATGTGTTGTGTAGTTAAATAAACATAATCTAAAAAAATAATACAAATAACTACTTGAAATAATAATCTTTAAAAAGGGGAGATCTGAAATAAGCACAAATTTTTAATAGCACAAAAAAATAGGCACCTGAATAGGAAGATAATCTATATTAGCTCTAATACCCATGAAAAGGGGGCCTCCAAAGGCTATGTGGGGCACTATTACAATACTCTTGAATGAAAGGTTTAACTAAAAGCTTTGTCACATTTACAATAATCTTGAAATAGTTCTCACTTATACCTAGTTAACTAATTTTCATAAGAACCCCTATCCAATAGCTCTTCTTTAATTCAAATCATCTAATGTGCAATGAAATTTCTTGGTTATTGATAAAATCCATGTAAGATTTTCCTATATCATTATTGTTAAAATTCAGCATATGAAATGTAGATTCTATACTTTATGCTTTAACATTAATTTTCTAACTTAACCTTTGATTAGACCTACAATTCCAAGTTCTATAATATACATACACATAAAAAACTAAAGTAAAAAAAATAACATAAAAAAACTAAAATCAAAGTAACACTTACTCTCAGAATATTTTATTATTCTGAATTTTGGTTCTACAATTCTAATACAATCTAGATTTAGTGCATTGAATCATAAATAGCCTAAATCATGGGTGATCAAACAAACACAATATATGTTTTGAATTTATAAGACTAGAAGGGATAGCACCCATTACAAGGTAGTCATAGAAGCAAAAGAAAGGTGACTCACAAAAACATGAGACAACTACAAAAAGGGTGAGACTCAGAGCGAGACTCACTAGCAGTGATCCTGGAGGAACATCAAACAAACCATTCCTTTAACTAGAGCATGAAACTAGAGAGTAGAGATTGGCTACAAAGAAATATAAACAGTAAAAGTAGAGGAAACCAATCACCAAAAAGCCACCCTAGAGGAACAAGGGAAAACTAGTGCAAGCTAAAGCTTAAATCACTGAACAAAGACCCCCCTTACCAACAAATTCAAGCTTCATTGCAAGAGGATAAGTATGAGCAACCACCTGTACCCTCATATCCCCTCTCCACCTATATGGGAGAAGTCTCCACCTCTAAAGGAGAGGTTTCCACCTTTAAAGGAAACCCAATTTGTAGAGCCAGGAAGAAAGAAAAAAATCTCCAAACCACCTGAATAAGAGAAGTAGAACATCCAATAACTCTGTAGTGTTTCAATACAGGGAAGATCCCTTGCCACCACCCATCAAGGAACTCCAAATGAATCACCAAAAAGCCATCCATAGGATGGAAAGAAAGGAACTCACATAAAATACTCACTATCACCATACGTAGAGTGATAGTTAACATGCCAAAACCATCATTAAGAGCATGATGCCCCCAAAAGAGACTATCCTTCAAAGGGATAACAATGAGGAACCAGAGGGACTAAAAATAGTCCACCAAGAAGAGAATTTTGAAGATCACCATCATATTTATTATAGAAAAAAGATATCCTGCAAACTGTGGACATACAAGTAGTCCAAGATCACAATAAGAGACCTACAGAACACAAACATCCCTAAAATCCCCTCAAAACCCAAGTCAAGGAAAACTTGGCTAGTTCTGAGGAAATGTAGGGCTTCTAGACTAATGAGGCCGAAATACTCATCAAGAGCGAAGAAAAAGAATAGGATTTTGAAGGGGTCAAAATCACCAAAGACCATAGCCATGAAGCCACTAGTCAAACTCTCAATAGAGGATAGTGTCTTCAACAAAGTCATCAAATCCATAGCCACTCTAGAACCACTCAAAGTAGTCCCAACCACATTGAAGCCAAGCCAATGGCCCGTGCAGGTAGAAAAACTAAGGAGGTCAACAGCCCAGCTGACCCACCTTCCAAAACTTCAAAATCACCCCCCAACATACTCATGCAGTAAATCGAGACAATGGATGTCAAAACATATTTAAAAACACCCAGCACTATAACCATGCTAGGAATTGTTATCAATAGTTTTGCACCCTACTGAATGTAGTATTCAATAGACTACTGAAACATGGAAACCTCTTTCAGATGTGGGTGATCTGCGCGAAAGAGGAATCTCTAGAGTGAGCTGGTTCTTCAAATGATGAATTCTAATTTAAGTGACTTTTCAGGAAAAAGGATAGAAGGATAAACTGGACTTAAAATCCAAAACTGAAATTCTATTACCCTAAAAATATTGATCAACTGTAAGAAGAACCTAAGAATAACTTACTCTCATCAACTCCTTAAAATTAAATTCTCACAATCTCACAACACATGTAGTTCAACAGTGATTTATGCGAAGGTTAAATTAACACAAGGCATAACCTGAACTAGCATGCAACTCCTGCAAATTTCTTGACAATAGTAAGAAAAGAAAAGGATCCAACATATTTGAATCATAGAACAAATCAAATTACTATTCCAAGTCATGAAAAAGAACTGAGAAAGGGAAATTCTGCTATTTTATTGAATGATGGAGTGGAATTTTTTAGAATCTGAGCACATATAAGTTTACAAGCTCCGCAAAATGTGTAAGGCCAAGAAACTCCAATCTGAACTACTGAGAATGAAGAGCTGAAAATACTAAGTCTTTGAAAAGAACTCTCAAGAAAACCTTAATCCGAGCTCAGAAAAAAGTTCAAGGGAAAAAGGTTTCAAACAATCTCAAAAACTACTTTAAAAGCAGAAAAAAGCACAATGCTTTCATGATGAACCTGTCAAGCCTCTAAAAATAGGCTATATCTGCTTTAAAAGCTCAAAAACAGCTTATCTCTCCAAGATAAGTCAGAAATCCGACCAAGAGGAAAAGTCAATCAAAGATCTACCAAAAATAGCAAGAAAACATAAAGCAATTTATAGAATGTCGCTTTATGATTCTGCTTTACAAGATGCAGATTTGCACAATTTGTCTATTTTTTGCAATTAAAGATTGAAAATCTTTTGCAAAAAGAAAATCAACTTATTTCTTCATTACAACATTCTGATTTTCTCAAAAATTCATTTAAAACATTAATACATATCAATTATCCCTTCAACTCCATAACTGATTTCTTCAAAATCAATCAAAAATAAAAACCTAAAGAAAAATTGACCCTCAGTCATAGGGCATCGTAACCTAATCTCAATCACAAGATATCCATCAATTTTATCATATTTCACCATTTAATATTTCACCAAGGTATGGGAAATAAACCTCCAAGACCTAACCCATAAACCAACTTAGGAATTTGAAATTCGGCCCCCAAACATATAGCATTAAACTCATACTTCAATAAAGACATAAGGGATAAGTTATAATTTCGACCTTCATTTGATATTCTCCACGTGCCTTGAATGAACATTCTGGATGATGATGTTTGAATTAGGGTTCGGTCAAAACAGAATCAAACCCTAATTATCACTCATTTTCACACTCTCCACTTGCAAGAAAGAGCTCTGCCGCCACCATGACTCTGTCAAGTTCGAGCTCAAAAAATGCATAAGGAACTATTCCACATTCACTAGTGGTCTGAAAACTTCAATGGGTAGGACTTGTGCTATTTGTATTGAAGTTCTTTCACTTTCTATTGAACACCAAAAGGAGATAAAGCCGCGACCTGCATGAGTTTGGTTTCTGATTCTTTTCTTTCCTTTGCTCCTCCATGCCATCATGAGCTCGAGCTTCATTGAAAGCTCCATGAGAGAGCTCTCGGGTTATGCTTTTGCTTTCTTCTCACTGTGTGAAGGTAAGCTATTTCGATGGTTTTCATCCTTGCTTATTTCAGCCTTGAGGCCATGGTGAACACAACTTCTAGTGTCTTTGTTCTGCATTTCCTGTGTGCTTTCCTGTGACTACATCAACAATTGATGTGTATCATTGCAGTGTGAGAGCTCGACTGTCTTTTACAGCTTGATATCTTGTCCTTTGGAAACTATCTAGAGTTCCTAGCCGCGGCTAGAGTGCTTCTTCAGAAGTATAAATGGGTAATTTTCCTTTGCTATACCTTTGTTTCCCAGAAACTTAAATAATTCTCTTCTTTTCTCATGAATTTCTGGCCATATTCAGGCCGTGCCAAAGGTGCACTGTAGGAAACATTTTCTTGACTTTTGGGCTCGACCCAGAACAAAAAACCTATTATTATGTCAAATTGATATTATTTCTGCATATGGGTATAAAAAAAACTTCAATAAATCTGCATTCTCCTCCCTCTGTTTTTCGACCCAATTCTGGTAGCTTGCATTCATTGTACATTCTTGCTATTTTATTCCATATTTCACATGGGTTACCTTTTTAATTGATTTTTCTATATTTCGATGCTAAACTGGAAGTGGGTCTTTGAAATTATTAAAGAAAATGCATTTTCTTCTCCTTCTGAAGCTCAAAATAGCACTGAAATCTGCATATTTTGTAGTTATACTGTTGCTTAATATAAAACCCATATGGGTTCACATCATTTTTGCATTTCTGTATCTTTGAAAGCAAACCCTCATGTGACTTGAACTAAACAAAATCAGTGGCCTATTTTCAATTTCTGGAACAAAACAATATCATGAGTATTTGAAAATTTTCAAAGCCAAAAGCATGCACTCTTATTTTCTGACAGTCTGACAGAACTTGACCTCCCATATTTGCTTAAAATGGTGATAAAACTGGATATTTTCTTGCATTTACTCTTAGGATTTCAACTGCATCATGCTACTCATTTGTAAATATGACAAAACTTTTACCTTACTGCTCAGACAAGATTTCAACTGAATAATCTGGAAATGATGAAAATCCTGTTTATTTGTTGTATTTAAAATTAGGATTTGACTCAAATAACCAGTGATATTTTGCTTTCACTTTTGTAACAAAAGGATGCCTTGAATATTTATCTTTACTTTTAACCTCTTTGGCATTTTGTATGTCTCAAAAGAAAACAACTTATTGCATCATTCTTTTTTGCTTTAATTTACCTTTAGAAATATAGAAAGAACATGATGGGAACAACAAGAATCCGTGTGTTTGTGCATATTCATTTGACTCAAATACCTTGTATTCTATTTTGGAAATTCTGTAACTTTCTTTGGTAGTTGTATAACAACTGAGCTCGATTCATAATTGTTTTCCTCCTTTTGATAAAAAGCATCTGACCTCTTGTCACAGCACTGTTATTGACATGGAACTTGAGAATGATTTGTATTTGTTCATTGCGAAGAAAAGGATCTCCATGATTGTATTCTGCTTGTACTTCAATGTCTTTCTGACACTCCTTAATCTTAACATGGCAATTCCTACCTTCTATTCTTGAACTCCATAGGAATTTTAAAATTGAGACATTGCATCACTTTATGGACTGCACCCTATTCCCTAGTTCATATGCATAAGTGACCACTCAGAACTCATTTTGGAAAGAAAAGACTTACTCTTCCCCTATTATCCTGGAATGATCTCTTTATTATTAAACCCATAATGTTGTATTTACTTTACCAACCAACTAGAGCTAGAAATCCATTCATCAAATGCACTGCATGTGTTTGTATTCTTGACCAACATGGTACTCTTCATGCATTTTTATATTTCACTGCACAAACTGCTCTAAAAAACTGTTCTCTTTGATGATGAAAATCAAAACAAAACATTAAGGCATAATGTATGCCTGTTCACTAGCTGAGAGAGGATTGATGAATTGAAACTCACATAACATATGATTAGAATCAGCACAGAAAATGAAGTTATTCAGCAATTTCTAATGTAAATGTAGTCAGTTAAATTCCTTAAGTGAACTAAACTCACTGTTCACTTGTAGCCTTCAGAAAGAATCCTGATCGTTATGAATGAACAGTTGGTCTTGTTTCTTGGTGGATAATTTTGTTTTACTCTTTCAGTTGTATTTCATTTCATTTGATGTATATGATGAAGTATCTTTTAAAATTAGCCCATCTAATGAATAGGGAAGCATGCCGAGCTCTACCCTTGTGGGAGCCCATTTTACTCCACGTGCTTGGTCTTCGAATAATGTTTAGCGTCATGACTTAACCTATACCTACACAAGGAAGCAAACAACATTAGCATAAAAAATAGAACATGTTGATTATGATGTTGCTATTTGTCCTTCAGCTCACTTCTTTCATACTGCACTTGATTGATTGTTTCAATGCATTGCTAATAGTATGTTGTACTATTGTAGGTGCATCATATAGGTTACATCATAATCAGAGCCACTGACACCCCTCTTTTCCTCTTACAGGTCGACGGAGCTAAAAAAGGCGAGGTGCACCATTCGGCATCAAATGTCGATAATTAGGCAATGATGATTATGCCGTCACTTATGTGTTTTCCTTTCTGCATCTTTAGTAGTGCAATATGTTATTAGAAATGTGTTGTCATAGTTATATCCACGACTTGTGTGGATCTTTGATTTCAATTCTACTTTTCAATTGAAAAGAAAATGCATTTCATGCAATGTTGTAATATCATTCTAATTGTTGAAATCAAATGAAGCTTGTAAAATATGAGTTTCTTCATGAAATAAAAGAAAGCATCTGAAATGCTATTTTGCTTATTTTTTCAATTTTGTATTTCTGCCAGTTTTGAAACATCTAAATGGTATTCTGCAACTCCATAACTTCACTAAAATGCATAACTGTTACTCGATGCAAATGTGATGTGAAACAACATTGAAAATTCAATTTGCAATTCCACTTAAAGTTGAAAAATAATCAGCCAGCTCCTCTATTTGAGCTGAGGCGAAAAATATGTAACATTTTGGCAATTTTTGCTATATGCTTTCCTGCTAAGCATAGATCAGTGGCCTTTAAGCAATTCATTGGGCGCGAAGTCAATTCTGCCCCTTCTTGAAACTCAAAAACTTTGAATAGCAACACTCCAAACAGCAGCAAGAAAATGAAACAAAATTGAAAGCAAACTAACAGGCCCTGATGGCCAACAAAACAATGCGTAGTAGCGCTTAGTGAAAGCAGACTATTGAAATGAAATGTGTGAAACACACTTATTTGCAAACTACTCTATCTAACAGTGAGATAACTTATCTCAAAGGCAGTGCTTGAGGTGGATCCCATTTACTGGGATAGACAACACTTCACCAGTCATCTTGGAAAGTTGGAATGCGTTGTGCTCCTTGCATTCCATAATTACATAAGGCCCATCCCATATTGCATCGAACTTGGAATGTCATCTAGGTCTACTCTTGAATTCATTCCACTTGAAAACTAGATCTCCAATAATGAAATCACGAGGCCTTGCCCTCTTGTCAAAATCATTCTTCATTTGTGCTTGATGTATTTCCAACTGTCTCAGAGCTTCTTTTCTAGTTTCTTCAAGCTCAACCAGCTGTGCAAACCTCACTTCAAGAGGTGGTTCATTCACTAACTCCAGTTCTTTAACATAACTTAATGTTGGTAATTAAATTGAAATAGGCAACTTAGCTTCTCCGCCATAAGTCAAAACAAAAGGTGAACAACCAGTGGCTCTTTTAGGAGTTATTTTGTCAGCCCAAAGGGATAACTTCAGCTTTTCATGCCATGTTCTCTGGTTATCTTCAACAGTCTTCTTGATTATCCGAATCAGATTTTTATTTGTGGATTCCGCTTGACCATTACCTTGCGCATAATAATTTGATGAAGTGTTCAGATAAATATTATTTCTGACGGACCAATCTAAAATCTTCAATCCGATAAAAGCTAAGCCATTATCTGAAATGATTGAATCTGGAACACCAAATCTCAATATGAGATCTTGGAAAAAATTAAGCACTGAAGTCTCATTTGCTTCCTTTAAAGCGACAGCTTTGACCCACTTTGAAAAATAATCAGTGGTAGTAAGAATCCACTTATGGCCTGCACGTGAAGGCGGGTTTATAGGGCCAATAAAATCCAAGCCCCACTTAGCAAAGGGTTGTTCTACCTGAATCAGGTGCAGGGGTAGCGGTGCAAGCCTCTGTTTACCAGCAAATAATACACATTTCTCACACTTTCTGACCCATGCAATAGCATCTTTAAACAAATATGGCCAATAATAACCAGCTCTCATAATTTTCAAAGTTGTTGTTCTTGCAGCAAAGTGACCTCCTGAAGGTCCATCATGAAACTCTGCTAGCAGCTTGTCCACTTGATCAGGTTGAATGCAACGTAATAAGACACCTTGGAAATCTCTCCTATAAAGAACACCATTGATAACTGCATAAGGGATGGCTTGTAATCTGTAGTACCTTCTTTTAGCTCTGTCCAAGCCCTCGGGGCATTCAACAGTTTGCAGATAATGTATCATCTGTCGCAACCATGTAACAGGGGTTGCTTGAACAGTATTCAGAACATCATTATTTAGCACTGTTTCTGCATTCACAACCTCTATTAAGTTGTTGTTTTCACTTCCAGCAATTTACTCACACAAACCTTTGCCTCTAATGAGCTTGGTTACTTTAATGTCAACATCAAACTCCATTACTTTAGTGATCCAACCAGCACGCTTATCATTAATTTCCTTGTTAAGCAAAAAATCTTTAATAGTCGAATGCTCTACCAGCAAATGAACCTTGCTATTGGACAGCATGTGTCTAAATTTCTTCAAGCTTCTTACAATAGCAAAAACATGTTTCTCGACAAAAGAATACTTTACCTCATAATCATGCAACACTTGACTGAAAAACGCTATAGGCTGCTCCAAGCCTACATCATTTTGTTGGCATAACATAGCTGAAACTGTATCTACTCCTCCAAAAGCATATAGAATAAAGTCTTTGTCAAAGTTTGGATTAATGAGAGTAGGAGCAGCTACGAGCGCTTCTTTGATCTGCTCGAAGCTCCTTTTACCTTCCTTGGTCCAGCTGAATGGCATGTTCTTCTTCAGCATAGAAGTGAGAGGTTGCAGCAAAGCTGCCATATTTGGTATGAACCTCCTCATGAAATTTATTCTCCCAAGAAAGCTTTGCAAGTCTTTCTTATGAGCTGGTAATGGCAATTCAAGAATTTTGGAAACTCTTTCAGGATCAATCGAAATACCTTGCTTTGAGACAATGTGTCCCAGCAACTTGCCTTTGTGTACTGAAAATATACACTTTTTCAAATTGAGAGATACTTTGAACTCTCTGTATCTTTGAAAAATCTGTTCCAAGTGATCCAAGTGTTCATTTCCATTTCTGAAAAAAACAGTAATATCATCTAAATAAACCAAAAAAACTTGTTCATAAGGCTGTGAAAGGCCATATCCATAGCACGTTGGAAATTTGCTCTAGCATTTGATAAGCCAAAAGGCATCTTCTTGTAGGCCATCGTGCCCCACTTGGTTGTAAACGCTATTTTGAACTGATCCTCTTGCTTAACCAAAATCTAGTTATAACCTGAGTAGCCATCTAACAAAGAAAATCTGTCAAAACCAGAAACTCCTTGTAAAATTTGCTCCATGGAAGGGAGCGGATAATGGTCTTTCAATGACGCTTTATTTAGATCTCAGAAATCAACACAAAGTCTAATTTCTCCACTCTTCTTCCTGACTGGTACTAAATTCGACACCCAAGAGGTGTGCTTGATAGGAAAAATGATATCGCTTTCAACTAGCTTATTCAGTTCAGCCTTCATGAGGTGCTCCAACTTAGGATTAAGTGGTCTTTTCTTCTGCCTTACCGGCTTTGCACCAGGTTCAAGCTCGATAGTATGCTGAGCTAGTTCGGGGTTAAAACCTCTTAAATCTTTGTATTCCCAGGCAAAAACATCACTAAATTTCTGACATAACAGAATGAAAGCTTGTTGTTCCTCTTGACTACATACCTTACCCAGCTTGAGAAGCTTACCTTTGAAAATTTCAATAGCTGTATATTGCTCCTCCTTAACAGTCAAGCTGCACTTGTCCTTCTGAACTTGATCATCTGAGTTAAACACTGATTCCAAGGTCACCAATCCTTTCAGCAGCTTATTGGTCTTTAATTGCACAATCTGATCCTCATACTGTTGCTGCCATTTTTGTCGATTTCCATCTGCAAACTCAGCTTTAGCAATCAAAAAATTCACAATTTGCTCATCGCTGTCAAAAACCTGCCAACTCACATTATTGTCAGGTACAGAAGGTCTGACCACTATTTTCACATACTGATGTGCTTCTACTTTATGAATTTCTTTGGGAATGTCAAACTGGGCTCCTATGGTAGCGAGCCTGTCAGCATGCTTATTTTGATTCCAAGGAATCGACAAGATATTAAAAGCATTAAAATCTTCTATTAAATCCCATACACGATGCTTGTATTTCTTGAGTAAATCATTTTTAACAGCATTTAAATTCCTGACCTGATTCACAATCAACTCTAAATCACCATAAACTTGCAAGAATTTAATACCACATTTGCGGGCCCACTCAAGGCCATGTACCAATGCTTCATACTCAGCTATATTATTTGAACAGCTGAAAGCAAATCTAAAAGCTGAATAATATTTATCACCTTCGGGTGATATCAACATGGCTCCACCCCCGACATCAATACTGCTCCTCGAACCATCGAAATAAAGTTTCCACAACTCATTATCTTTTCCTGTAGACGGTTCATCCTCTTTGCAAAGATTAGGCATGTCGCAATCAGACTCGCGAATCATATAAACTCCTAAACCTACCTCATCTATGCTCTGAAATGGATCAAGCTCATGATCTTCGGCTTCCCATTCATCAAGACTGATGTAGTCTCCCTAGGTGCCATAGTCTGAGGTCATGGTTTGCTCCTCCATTGCAAAGGTGGTGTAGAGATTAGCGTTTATAGGGTTTGGGGTGTATGGTTTGATATGGTCTTTGGCGAGAGGCTCAGACTTTATGGTCACTTTCGTACCATACCTGGTTCTAAAAAATAGATGAGACCAATCAGAAGACAAAAAACCACCCAACTTGGCTGTGAAATCCCTTGACAAACAAATGGCGAAGTGCGGCGGTAAGTCTATGACGTGAATATCCTAGTGAATAGCGAAACTTGGGGATGCGTGTAAGGTAAGGGCTAAATTTCTGATAATACCAGCAGTCTTAACAGCAAACCCATCTAATTGCACTACGCCTTTCTGAGGATTAGGCTCATAAACAAGACCTAGTTTGTCAGCTAAACTCTTAGGAATGACTGAACTACTGGCACCAGAGTTGACCATACAATTATGCATAATTTTATCACCTATGATTAGACTTAAGTAAAATGGAGGGGGCTTTATCTCTTTTATTTTCTGCTCGCTTTTCTCCTCCAGGTCGTTAGCCAGGGCAACCTTCGCAACTCCTTGATTAGCGTTGTCAGAAATAGACAACTCAGCCAATGCATTCTGCAGTAAACTTTTCTACCCTGGAAGCTACAGAGCATCTAATATTGACATATTGACAGTAGTTTTCTTGAGATGCTCAATGATATTGAAGGATGAAACATTTACCTTCTGCTGGTTTTTTGTAACAATAGCTTCATTTTGCTTTTGCATAGGCTGTGAATGCATTCTTGACAGCTCTTTGTCAAGAATCTCCTGCCCTCTTTGCAGAATTTGCATCTTGGGCTGCATAACAATGTTAATTTATGATGAAACAGGCTGAGTACTAACTGCAGGCTCCTGCCGTGAAGTTCCAACTTGCTGCCCTAGATCCATAGCTCATTTTTTAGATCTAGTATTGGCTGAAATAGGGGAATTTTGTCGATCTTGTCCATTCACGCCACATAATTCGGAGCTCTGCTAGTTCGGCAAGGCGACTTCTACATTATCTTACTATTCCTGATTCTGATCTGCAGCATTTTCTGAAACAACATATATATTTTGCACCATTAAAGCCTAGTTTCTCACTCCATTGGTGCACGCCGATTAGTTGTGGGGTTGATTGCATGGGTAATACTAGTCACAGTCTTGAGCAACATTGTTTTACCACAAAATTTCTTTTGACGTGCTGGCCGTGTTTAGATTGTATGGCTGGAATGGCTGAGGGTTAAAATTCCTTCTTTGGGCTTGATAATCACCTTGAAAAGTGAGCCTATTTTGCTGGTTTTGCTGATAAGGGGCTTGATAAGACTAATGTTCTTGGCCAACGTGCTTCTTAATAGTCACGAGGTCGTTCCCAAAGGTTTTCAGTATGCTCTTTAGCTCTTGCATTTCTGGATTTTGGGTTGGGCCAGTGACCTCTTGGGCTGTATTATGGTATGCTATTGCTGGGACTAGCGGGACAGCAGCCAAGGGAGGTATAGCAGTAGGAATAGGCGGCTGTATTTTTGGAAACAAGGGAATAGGAGGTCTAGGAGCTATGTCTCTAGCTTGAATGAGGCAATTTTCAACATTTATAGCAATATTATAAGCATTAGGAAGCGTTAGACCACCCATAGACTGAGTCATAACAACAATCTTTCTATTTAAAGCCTTTAAATAAAACAGAAATGCATGTGTCAGTAAGGGTTTTACCATTGCCGGGATTCTGTCCCAGGTCCTCTGAAATCTGTAATTGAAATCTGCCAAATGTTCATGCGGCGCCCTTTGAATAGTACTCAACTACTCTAACAAAGATAAATTGTCAGATTTATCAGCAAAGTGCTGGTATAAACCATTACCTAGAGCATCCCATGTTGCGATTGAATTTGCAGTGAGACCTGTGAACCACTGCAGCGTTTTGCCCTTAAGTGATGCAGCTAACAACCTTAGAGCAACGTTCTCCTCTGTGATGTTGTGCACCGAGTATAGTGTGGCCACGTCACGGATGTGCTCAACTGGCATAGTGTAATCTTCTCCAGTGAAATATGGTAGTCCTCAAAGGGCTGCAACTGGAATATCATCATGTTGAGCGAGATCTAATGGGCTACCTCCATTGAAGGATGCAAATGGGTGCTGCCTTGGCAGTGCTGCCATCGGTGGTATTTGTGAAATCAGGATTGGTGTACCAAGTGACAAAACTAGGGCACCAAGAACGAGAGGTGTTGACTTTGATCTTGCAGGGGCTTCAAAAAGCCTTCTTGTTGTCCTATCTCTTCTTCGTGATGGGGACAACTCCTGATACTTGAAGGGTTTTGAACTTGATCTTGTTTGAATATTTCTCATGCGTGGGTTGTACTAGCATGCAGAAAATAGAACTGTAGTTGCCAGGTATATTGATAGCCTTCGGAAGGCTGGAAAAAATCTATTGCATACACCAAACAGCAAACTGAAATATTAAATATTCTCTGAAAGTTGCTTTCAAGGTCCTACCGGGCATGCTGAAAATTGTTATCAATAGTTTTCACCCTGCTGAATGCAGTATTCAGCAAACTACTGAAACATGGAAACCTCTTTCAGATGTGGGTGATCTGCGCGAAAGAGGAATCTCTAGAGTGAGCTGGTTCTTCGAATGATGAATTCTACTTTAAGTGACTTTTCAAGAAAACGGATAGAAGGATAAACTGGACTTAAAATCCAAAACTAAAATTCTATTACCCTAAAAATATTGATCAACTGTAAGAAGACCCTGATAATAACTTACTCTCATAAACTCCTTAAAATTAAATTCTCACAATCTCATAACACATGTAGTTCAACAGTGATTTATGCGAAGGTTAAATTAACACAAGGCATAACCTGAACTAGCATGCAACTTCTGCAAATTTCTTGACAATAGTAAGAAAAGAAAAGGATCCAACATATTTGAATCACAGAACAAATCAAATTACTATTCCAAGTCATAAAAAAGAACTGAGAAAGGGAAATTCTGCTATTTTATTGAATGATGGAGTGGAATTTTTTAGAATCTGAGCACACATAAGTTTACAAGCTCCCCAAAATGTGTAAGGGCAAGAAACTCCAATCTGAACTATTGAGAATGAAGAGCTGAAAAGACTAAGTCTTTGAAAAGAACTCTCAAGAAAACCCTCATGCGAGCTCAGAAAAAGCTCAAGGAAAAAAGGTTTCAAACAATCTCAAAAACTACTTTAAAAGCAAAAAAAAGCACAACGCTTTCATGATGAACCTGTCAAGCCTCTTAAAATAGGCTAAATCTACTTTAAAAGCTCAAAAATAGCTTATCTCTCCAAGATAAGTCAGAAATCCGACGAAGAGGAAAATTCAATCAAAGATTTGCCAAAAATAGCAAGAAAACATAGAGCAATTTATAGAATATCGCTTTATGATTCTACTTTACAAGATGCAGATTTGCACAATTTGTCTATTTTTTGCAATTAAAGATTGAAAATATTTTGCAAAAAGAAAATCACCTTATTTCTTCATTACAACATTCTGATTTTCTCAAAAAATCATTTAAAACATTAATACATATCAATTATCCCTTCAACTCCATAGCTAATTTCTTCAAAATCAATCAAAAATAAAAACCCTAAAGAAAAATTGACCCTTAGTCATAGGGCATCGTAACCTAATCTCAATCACAAGATATCCATCAATTTTATCATATTTCACCATTTAATATTTCACCAAGGTATGGGAAATAAACCTCCAAGACCTAACCCATAAACCAACTTAGGAATTTGAAATTCAGCTTCCAAACATATAGCATTAAACTCAGACTTCAATAAAGACATAAGGCATAAGTTATAATTTTGAACTTCATTAAATGATATTCTCCACGTGCCTTGAATGAAGATTCTGGATGATGATGTTTGAATTAGGGTTCGGTCAAAACAAAATCGAACCCTAATTATCACTCATTTTCACACTCTCCACTTGCAAGAAAGAGCTCTGCCGCCGCCATGACTCTGTCAAGTTTGAGCTCAAAAAATGCATAAGGAACTATTCCACATTCACCAGTGGTCTGAAAACTTCAGTGGGTAAGACTTGTGCTATTTGTATTGAAGTTATTTCACTTTCTATTGAACACCAAAAGGAGATAAAGCCGTGACCTGCATGAGTTTGGTTTCTCATTCTTTTCTTTCCTTTGCTCCTCCATGCCATCATGAGCTCGAGCTTCATTGAAAGCTCCATGAGAGAGCTCTCAGGTTATGCTTTTGCTTTCTTCTCACTGTGCAAAGGTAAGCTATTTCGATGGATTTCATCCTTGCTTATTTCGTCCTTGAGGCCGTGGTGAACACAACTTCTAGTGTCTTTGTTCTGCATTTCCTGTGTGCTTTCCTATGACTACATCAACAATTGTTGTGTATCATTGCAGTGTGAGAGCTCGGCTGTTGTTTATAGCTTGAGATCTTGTCCTTTGGAAACTATCTAGAGTTCCTAGCTGCGGCTAGAGTGCTTCTTCAGAAGTATAAATGGGTAATTTTCCTTTGCTATACCTTTGTTTCCCAGAAACTTAAATAATTCTCTTATTTTCTCATGAATTTCTGGCCATATTCAGGCCGTGCCAAAGGCGCACTGTAGGAAACATTTTCTTGACTTTTGGGACTGACCCAAAACATAAAACCTATTATTATGTCAAATTGATAATATTTTTGCATATGGGTATCAAAGAAACTTCAATAAATCTACATTTTCCTCGCTTTGTTTTTCAACCTAATTTTAGGAGCTTGCATTCTTTGTACATTCTTGCTATTTTATTCTAGATTTCACATGGGTTACCTTTGTAATTGATTTTTCTATATTCCGATGCTAAACTAGAAGTGGGTCTTTGAAATTATTAAAGAAAATGCATTTTCTTCTCCTTCTGAAGCTCAAAACAACACCAAAATCTGCATATTTTGTAGTTATATTGTTGCTTAATATAAAACCCATATGGGTTCACATAATTTTTGCATTTCTATATCTTCAAAAGCAAACCCTCATGTGACTCGAGCTAAGCAAAAAGTAGTGGCCTATTTTCAATTTCCGGAACAAAACAATATCATGAGTATTTGAAAATTTTCAAAGCCAAAAGCATGCACTCTTATTTTCTGACAGTCTGACAGAACTTGACCTCCCATATTTGCTTAAAATGGTGATAAAACTGGATATTTGCCTGCATTTACTCTTAGGATTTCAACTGCATCTTGCTGCTCATCTTGTAAATATGACAAAACTTTTACCTTACTGCTCAGACAAGATTTCAACTGAATAATCTGGAAATGATGAAAATCCTGTTTATTTGTTGTATTTAAAATTGGGATTTGACTCAAATAACCAGTGATATTTTTCTTTCACTTATGTAAAAAAAGGATGCCTTGAATATTTATCTTTACTTTTAACCTCTTTGGCATTATGTATTTCTCAAAAGAAAACAACTTATTGCATCATTGTTGTTTGCTTTAATATGCCTTCAGAAATATGGAAAGAACATGATAGGAACAAAAGGAATCTGTGTGTTTGTGCATATTCATTTGACTCAAATACCCTGTATTCCGTTTTGGCAATTTTGTAACTTTCTTTGGTAGTTGTATAAAAACTAGCTCGATTCATAATTGTTTTCCTCCTTTTGATAAAAAGCATCTAACCTCTTGTCACAGCATTGTCATTGACATGGAACTTGAGAATGATTTGTATTTGTTCATTGTGAAGAAAAGGATCTCCATGCTTGTATTCTGCCTATACTTCAATTTCTTTCTGACACTCCTTAATCTTAACATGGCAATTCCTACCTTCTGTTCTTGAACTCCATAGGAATTTTAAAATTGAGACATTGCATCACTTTATGGACTGCACCCTATTCACCAGTTCATATGCATAACTGACCACTCAGAACTCATTTTGGAAAGAAAAGACTTACTCTTCCCCTATTATCCTAGAATGGTATCTTTATTATTAAACCCATAATGTTGTATTTAATTTACCAGCCAACTAGAGCTAGAAATCCATTCATCAAATGCACTGTCTATGTTTGTATTCTTGAGCAACATGGTACTCTTCATGCATTTTTATATTTCACTGCACAAACTGCTCTAAAAAACTGTTCTCTTTGATGATGAAAATCAAAACAAAACATTAAGGCATAATGTATGCCTGTTCACTATCCAAGAGAGGATTGATGAATTGAAACTCACATAACATATGATTACAATCAGCACAGAAAATGAAGTTATTCAGCAATTTCTGATGTAAATGTAGCTAGTTAAATTCCTTAAGTGAACTAAACTCACGGTTCACCTATAGCCTTTAGAAAGAATCCTGATTGTTATGAATGAATAGTTGGTCTCGTTGCTTGGTGGATAATTTTGTTTTACTCTTTTAGTTATATTTCATTTCATTCGATGTATATGATGAAGTATCTTTTAAAATCAGCCTATCTAATGAATAGGGCAGCATGCCGAGCTCTACCCTTGTGGGAGCCCATTTTACTCCACATGCTTGGTCTTCGAATAATGTTTAGCTTCATGACTTAACCTATACCTGCACAAGGAAGCAAACAACGTTAGCATAAAAAATAGAACATGTTGATTATGATGTTGCTATTTGTCCTTTAGCTCATTTCTTTCATATTGCACTTGATTGATTGTTTCAATGCATTGCTAATAGTATGTTGTACTATTGTAGGTGCATCATATAGGTTACATCATAATCGGAGCCATTGACACCCCTCTTTTCCTCTTACAGGTCGATATAGCTCAAAAAGGCGAGGTGCACCATTCAGCATCAAACGTCGATAATCAGACAATGATGATTATGCTGTCACTTATGTGTTTTCCTTTCTACATCTTCAGTAGTGCAATATGTTATTAGCAATTTGTTGTCACAGTTATATCCACGGCTTGTGTGGATCTTTGATTTCAATTATGCTTTTCAATTGAAAAGAAAATGCATTTCATGCAATGTTGTAATATCATTCTAATTGTCGAAATCAAATGAAGCTTGTAAAATATGAGTTTCTTCATGAAATAAAAGAAAGCATCTGAAATGCTATTTTGCTTATTTGTTCAATTATGTATTTCTACCATTTCTGGAACATCTAAATAGCATTCTGCAACTCCATAACTTCACTAAAATGCATAACTATTACTCAATGCAAATGTGATGCGAAACAACATTTAAAATTCAATATGCAATTCCACTTAAAGTTGAAAAATAATCAGCCAGCTCCTCTATTTGAGCTGAGGCAAAAAATATGTAACAAGAACCTTGCAAGCAAAGCACTGAAGAGGGCCAAAAAACCTCCCCCAACCAAACAACATAGGAAGAAAGTAAAAATCCAAACAAAGAGCAAGGAATGCCAAAAAATCCCCCCCAATCCTCAAGGAATACATGCCAAAGGGTACCAACTATGCACAAATCTATAGCAACAACCTCTTCTGCATCTCCATTACCAACCCTAGAAGCGACAAATAACAACATGCTACAAGCAGAAAAGAGCCAAAAACAGGAGAGGAGTGCAGCAAACCCCAAATCCTCTGCCAGCTAAAATTCAAGAGCCTTCTCAAATGCCCCCGTAGGGAAGAAGACCCCCAAATACTTTAGCCAGGCAGGATAGAGGGAGGGAAAAGCGTCCCCAACCTCGACACCCACCAAACTCCCCAGAGAAACCCTAGACAAGCAGCAAGGAAACAACTAGGAGCAGGAAAGAAAGCCATCCACAGGAACTAGATCATCCCCCAATAGGAACAATGAGAGAGCCCCATCATCATCCTCTGACTTTGTATCGCCATTGCCCTTGCTTGTAGGGTTTTTAAAAAACCCCTCCCGCTCCCATTTCTGCTCGCCATTGCATCAACATAGAAACACAATATATGTTGTTTGCCATAATAAAGGGAGTGCCTAAGAATAGTCTAAAATCAGCTCCTCAAATAAATCAATAAAAGCACCTAAAATCACTAAAATTAGGGACTAATTTCTTTTAATTTATGTGCCACCAAAAAACCATTTTACCAACCCATAAAATCTTACTCTCACTTTTCATAGGGAAGGTGTTTTTCGCTAACTTGAACTTGGCTCTTAGTTGAAACTTCTCTATTGATACGGGCTTTTACTAAAAAACAAAACTTCTAAAATGCATTATATTTTTAATCAATAAAAGATCACTATGTTTTCATATAGTCTAAAGCTTCTAGATTTAAAATTTCAAAGAACATACAAACATAAAAACATATAGATATGTGAAACAAAACATGATATATATATGAAAAGTCACTGCATACCTTCTCCTTCTATGAATACACTATAGCTAAATTAGATCTGTCTCTCAAGATTTTTGATTTACAAAAAACACTACAAACAAAGAATTGTTTCATATTATTTAAAAACAATTATTGAGTTTCTCTACAAGCTATGGGACAAGATTTTTCTAGATTTTGTTTAAGATAAGATTATATATATCTTCTCAATGAAATTAATATTGATTTAATTTTTTGGGTGACATATCTCAGCATAGATTTGCACATATTTTTAGTTTTATGTCTTTTCAATATCATGATATATAGAATATTATTCAAGACATTAATCGATTAAAATTTAACCATAAAAATTCAATGTATTCTAAATCCAATGGAAATATTTGCCACCTATCATATCTATGAACTAATTCTAAATATTTTTCATTGTAAGTAGAAGTACCTTTCAAATTAAATTATTTTTCCACCTATCCTATCTATAACACTATTCCTTATCACTCAAAACATTAATAGAGTTGACAATTTAACCAAAAAAATAAATACATTACAATTTTTTTCAAAAATTGGATGACAATCTATTTTCATTGTAAGTAGAAATAACTTTCAAATTAATTTATTTTGCAACCTTTCATATCTATAACCGTATTCCTTGTCACTCAAAACATTAATAGGGTTGAAAACTTAACCAAAAAAATTAATGCATTACATTTATTAAAAAATTAAACAAAAAATTATTTTTGGAATGATTGCTTCTAAAATCAACCAATAAAAAATACACAATAATGTCAAAATGTATGACATATACAATAATTTCCATGTCATTCAAGAAATTAATATAGTTGACATTTGAATCAATGAATTAAATATCATAAGACATGTAATTTATTTATTTATTTATTTTTAAAATATTTTTGCACTTACTGTTTCCAATATCAACCAATAAAAAAACACATAACACATATATAGAAAATTAAATACAAACTATCACATTCTTGTTCAAAGTTTTTAACTCTATATGTTGATTGGTTAAACTGAGTGAAAGTGTTATTTGGAATTGGTCTATACACTTAGTTGGCCTAGTGGTGGAAAACTCGTACTCTTGAAAGAGAGGTCGCAAGTTCAAATCATGCATGGGTAGGGTATGTACACCTCATATTGTGGAGCACGAGTTAGGTGTTATAGTGGGAGTATGAGGCAATCCCATATAATTTAAGCCATCTGTAAACCCAAAAAAAGATTGATTGATGGTATTGTGGACTATAAAAGGTGTCATATTGAGAGTACGAGGCAATCCCATATACTTTAAGCCATATGTAAACTCAAAAACAGATTGTCTAATGGTATCATATTCAGAGTACTAGGCAATCACATATACTTTAAGCCATCTGTAAACCCAAAAATAGATTGTCTGATGGTATCGTGAACTATAAAAAGACCTTTCCTTTCCTTTCCTTTGTACAGAGAAATACGTGGCACTAATTTTTCCATTCAAGTTGCATTCGATTTTTCAAGTCAAGCCTCTCATATTCTTTTGGTCATACCTATCATTCAATTTAGTATCTTGTACCGTAGCTCATTTTTATAAATGATAGGAGGGATGATCACTCATAAATAATTTGACAAGTGGCACAAAATTTCTTTCTCAGATGGCGTAGGTGGCCTTTTATGTCCACGAATTAGGTATTGTATAGCTTTCAAAATATAATATCTCCACTAAAATTGAGTCATTTGTGGACTATAAAAGGTGTCATATTGAGAGTATGAGGCAATCCCATATACTTTAAGCCATATGTAAACTCAAAAACAAATTGTCTAATGGTATCATATTCAGAGTACGAGGCAATCCCATATACTTTAATCCATTTGTAAACCCAAAAATAGATTGTCTAATGGTATCGTGGACTATAAAAAGACCTTTCCTTTCATTTCCTTTGCTTTGTACAAAGAAATACATGGCACTAATTTTTCCATTCAAGTTGCATTCAATTTTTCAAGTCAAGCCTCTCATATTCTTTTGGTCATACCTATCATTCAATTTAGTATCTTGTACCGTAGCTCATTTTTATAAACGATAGGAGGTATGATCACTCATAAATAATTTGACAAGTGGCACAAAATTTCTTTCTCGGATGGCGTAGGCAGCCTTTTATTTCCACTAATTAGGTATTGTATAGCTTTCAAAAAATAATATCTCCACTAAAATTGAGTCCTTTGTGGACTATAAAAGGTGTCATATTGAGAGTACGAGGCAATCCCATATACTTTAAGCCATCTGTAAACCCAAAAACAGATTTTCTGATGGTATCGTGGACTATAAAAAGACCTTTCCTTTCCTTTCCTTTGCTTTGTACAGAGAAATACGTGGCACTAATTTTTCCATTCAAATTGCATTCGATTTTTCAAGTCAAGCCTCTCATATTCTTTTGGTCATACCTATCATTCAATTTAGTATCTTGTACCATAGCTCATTTTTATAAATGATAGGAGGGATGATCACTCATAAATAATTTGACAAGTGGCACAAAATTTCTTTCTCGGATGGTGTAGGCGGCCTTTTATGTCAACGAATTAGGTATTGTATAGCTTTCAAAAAATAATATCTCCACTAAAATTGAGTCATTTGTGGACTATAAAAGGTGTCATATTGAGAGTACGAGGCAATTCCATATACTTTAAGCCATATGTAAACTCAAAAACAGATTGTCTAATGGTATCATATTCAGAGTATGAGGCAATCCCATATACTTTAAGCCATCTGTAAACCCAAAAACAGATTGTCTGATGGTATCGTGGATTATAAAAAGACCTTTCCTTTCCTTTCCTTTGCTTTGTACAAAGAAATACGTGGCACTAATTTTCCCATTCAAGTTGCATTCGATTTTCCAAGTCAAGCCTCTCATATTCTTTTGGTCATACCTATCATTCAATTTAGTATCTTGTACCATAGCTCATTTTTATAAATGATAGGAGGGATGATCATTCATAAATAATTTGACAAGTGGCACAAAATTTCTTTCTCGGATGGCGTAGGCGGCCTTTTATGTCCACGAATTAGGTGTTGTATAGCTTTCAAAAAATAATATCTCCACTAAAATTGAGTCGAACAGTTCTGAGGGAGGTTTAATCTGGTCGTGTAGTTATATTTCTGAGTAGATTTGGTCCGCCTCCAGTGAGATAAGTTCGGCCTGTTAAACATGACGAAGTTTGATGAGAAGCAATGGATCGAAGAAGTGAAAGGCGTTCTCACTATTGAGAGGAAACCCTACGAGAAGTCGCCATGCATTTTCAGTGTATCAACGGCATTGTTGAAGGAATATGAAGATGCCTATGTGCCTCAAATTGTTTCCATCGGCCCTTACCATTTCCAAAAATACCATCTCCGTGGAATGGAAACATTCAAGGGCGACGCAGCACGTAGACAGGCTTTAAGATTTCAGAGAGCAACTGATAATCCTCAATTCAACTTCGACAAAGTGATTGATAAAATTAGAAGTAGGGAAGAGGAGATAAAGCGGTGCTATGATAAGGGAACAGCATTCGAGGGTGAGGTTCTGCTTTGGATGGTGGCGCGGGATGCTTGTTTCATCCTTGAGTTTTTCAGAAATCACCTCTGTGAATTACAAGATGATGATGATGATGAGCCCTTTAAAGATGATTTCTGCTTTCTGCCAAAGCTTCATCCCATTTTCGGATCCGATTCCGAGAATCCCGGGGTTAAGTCCGAGATCATGAAGGATTTAATCAAGTTAGATAATCAAATACCGCTCTTTATCTTGGAAGATGTGCTTGCTATGGAGATGATGGATTCCCCAGATAGTGCCAAAGCTAAACTTGACAAGTTGCTGAGGACTATGTTCGATAAAATCTACTATCGGCCTTTCGAGTTTTGTGCAGAGGACAAATCACGGAAACGGAGCCAGATCTTGGATATATATCAGGGAGACAGAGCCATATCAGGGAGACAGAGCCATATCCTGGATATATATTACTACTCCTGTCTTCGACTTGTGGAACCCGAAAATGAAAATGAAAATGTTTCCAAACGATCAAAGGAGTGGCGGCTGAAGCTTCCATGTGCAGCTCAACTAAAGAACGGAGCAGTCAAATTCCAGGCCAATGGTAAAACTGTGGACGACGTTACATTTGAGGGAAGAACTCTCACTTTGGTGCCGCTAAAAGTGGATATATATCAGGGAGACAGAGCCATATCCTGGATATATATCACTACTCCTGTCTTCGACTTGTGGAACCCGAAAATGAAAATGAAAATGTTTCCAAACGATCAAAGGAGTGGCGGCTGAAGCTTCCATGTGCAGCTCAACTAAAGAACGGAGGAGTCAAATTCCAGGCCAATGGTAAAACTGTGGACGACGTTACATTTGAGGGAAGAACTCTCACTTTGGTGCCGCTAAAAGTGGATGTGGACTCAGAAATATATATAAGAAATTTAATGGCCCTGGAGAACTCCTCCCCGTACTACAAGCGCAAAACAGTGACTGCATATGTTAAGTTCATGTATGAGCTGTGCCAAACAGACAAGGGAGTAGATGTGATGATAGAAGAGGGCGTCATTATTGGAAATCTTTGGCAGGACTCTGAAGTCTTTCGTGTCCTCAGCTCGTGTAAGCGATTACCTTCACTACCAAGCCACGATCCATTTGAAAACGCAAGGACACAACTGATAAAACACTACAATAGAAAATTTGTTACCGCTGCGGCAAAAATTTGGAATGAATTCTGGAACGCTCACGGTTCAAAACCATGGATGGTGGTTGGAGGCTTCGGAGCAACCACTGTGCTCTTTCTTACTGCGATCCAGGTCTTTTGCTTGTTTAAATCCTGTGGAACATCATCAACAGTGAGTAGTTAAAAATTATGTGTCATAGTTAAAATTATATCTGATTTAAAATTTAATAGAATTAAATTATAATATGTTATTGAGATTTAATAATATGTTATTGATCTCCATGTGAATGTATCTTAGAGGGTTTGTTAGAATTGAAATATATTTCTTGATAGAATTTAAATTTTCCAGCACAAAACAAGTGATTTATTGGTGAAAAGTCTCACTAGCCACAAGCAGGTTTTAAATTGAATGTCAATTTGTTCAATATTCCCATTATTGTATCTATACTTCCTTGTAAACAAATACAGTCCTTATTGCAAAATAGCAAAAAAGTAATTTAAATTAAAATCTATATCAAATTACCTAAAATGACTCAAACAACTTTTGTGTGTAACAGCACACATACATTTCAAGCTCTTCAAAATGAATCTATGCATTTACATTGTACAATAATTTGATCTCCTTTAATGAATACCAGTTCATTCAATACTTAGTGTAAATAGACTTACATTAATTATCACTTTTGGTAGAGATGAAGTGTAAAATTATTGTTAACAATTTTCCTAAAGAGTGTGATGTTTAAGTAGAGTGTAGAGAGATTTCCAACACCTTGTGCATGAAACCTTTCTACATACTCTACTATATTTATTGCAACATTCCATAACATGAAATAGTTAGATAAAATAAATATCCCAAAAAATATAATATTTTGATCCTAAGGTCATAGATTGACAAAAATATTAAAATAATATTGATCAATATCTTTTAAGAATATTCAATTTGAGGATAAAATTAGTTCAACATACAAGAATATTAAATTTAATAATAAAATTAATATAACATCACTCAAACTATTGGAAAATATTTCTGCTATAGAGAAATTGTTATCAAAAAGGAGGGTGGTGTATTTATCTCATCCTTTGTGTGATGAAATCTCACATAAGAAAGGTCAATGTCACTAGGGAGGTATGTTGAGTAAAAGAATCAAATCCATCATGAAAACTTGATCAATGCCTGGCTTAATATGCATACTAAAAATATCTCTACCAAGTAGTGTCCTTGTGCTATTACACTTGCATTTCTCACACACAAAATCCTTTCACAAGAAGATTAAAAAAATCCATTCTTGAAAATATAGTAAACAAAAAAAGAGGAAAAACCAAGGAGCCACTCATTCATTCATTAGTAAATTCAAACCCTTCATTGTAATGAAAAGAGGATTTTACCCATCCAACTTATCTCCAATATATCCTTCTCATCTTTGGTGTAGACTTGAAAGGTACAAAGGAAGGTACACAACCATACTATCAATTATATTATAGAAATATGCATTAAAAAAGTAGAAAAGATGTGTATACCTTACAACATAGTGTGAAAAGTAGTCTGCCATAAGAATCCATAATCTAATAAGGTGATTGCAAGCAAGGCATATATGTCCACTTGAAAGAGAGGGTGATGTTTAAGACAAACTAAATTATAATTGTAGGATACTTTTCTTATATACTCCTACACAATACTAACATGATAAAATAGAAAGAAATACCATATTACATATTTAGGTTGTAAAATGTTTTTGAAACAACATAAATCTAGAATATTACTTATTTAATATATATTTATCTAAATACATTTAAGACATACACATAGTATCAAATGATTATGAATTAATCCAATAAGATATCTATGAAATAAAATTTTAAATACAAAAATTATGTTAAAAAATGATAAGCATTCAAATGATTTATTCATTTATTATACATTTCATCTAACTATGATAAACATGAAGAAGAAATTTGCTGTAAATATCCACTCATCAAAATGGCATTAAAGTATGAAGATCATAGGAGAGTTGAAATTGAAGAAATGATTGTGAGAATATCGTGGAGTCGCCATAGTCATGACCAAGGAAAAAAGGGATCATGTCGTTGTCAAGAGGAATTGCAAGACTCAAGAGATCACTATTTATGGAAGGAAGTCATCCAAAACCTACCACTGCTTGATTGAAAGAATCAAAGTTTTGAAAAAAGAGATGATGTCGTTGTCAAGAGATCGCTATTTATGGAAGTCAGTCATCAAAAACCTACCACTGCTTGACTGAAAGAATCAAGGTTTTGAAAGAAATGTCACTTATCTTAGCATCCAAAAAGTGGACGCAAGTCTAATTTAAGTGAAAACTAATTAACCATTGCTAGAGAATGTGACCAAGCTCACAAAATATAGAGAGGCTAGCTGCAACTTTGAAGGCAGCCGCCACTAGTCAAGTAAATCAAAGTGCTCAAAATAATTATGGAGGAGATTGTTGTATTTAATAAAGCTATCGGTGAATGAAATAAGATCATAGTTTTAAAGCCTACCCCCACCAATAAAGAAGACAGTCGCCTCTAAGAGAAGCATAAGCTAGAAAGGTGCAGCCACTCCAAGTCTGATAAATTGGGGCGAGAGACATCATAGAATTTTTTAATAGGCTAATACAAAAGGAGTTCACAGCCAAGAAAAAAATTGCTTATCATAGCTATACGAATAAGGAGATTATGGGGTTTGGAAATTATAAGAAAGGCTCACCCATATAAACACCACCCACCTTGCATTTTAAGGAATAGTCAGATTGCCATTCTATAACATTATATTAAGAATTTATCATCAAAGGAAGATGTTATGAATTTAAAGGTGTATGAAGTTGTTGGATCAATGTAGCAGATTGGTTTGTAGGCATGGCAATAAACAACCTCCTTACACAACCTCAATTTCTCATTTTTATACATAAAAATTATGAGTTTTGGGCAATTAAAATTAAGAATTTTTTAAACTTACAGGATGTTTTAGATTTGGTCAAAAATGTATTTGTAGAACCTCTAGATCATGCAATCTATTAGACATTGTCACAAGGTAAAAATACTAGCTAAGAGAAAACAAGAAAAAAGATGCAAAATTTCTATATCTAATTTAACAGTCAATGGATGAGTTCATTTTCCCTAGGATTGCGGTAGCAAGTAGATCAAAGAGGGCATGAGAAATTTGGAAAACTTATCATGGAAAAACTAAGGTGAAAGGGGTTAAATTCTAGTCTCTTAGGAGAAGTTTTGAGAATTTGTATATATAAAATTCAATGTCCATACACTAGTTTTAGTCAATTCAAGAATGTTGTTAGTTAAATTAGATCATGGGAGAAGAAATAAGCTATCAAAAAAAATGTAGAAATCTTCTCAAGGGTCTAGTTAAGATGAATAAAAACAATATTTTATCTTTGAACAATGCATTTAAATCATATGTTTCATTCAATAGAGGTAGAGGAAGAGGAAGGTCAATATCCGAAGGAACAGGTATAAATAATCATCAAAGAGATGGAATGAGTGGTCTAGATAAAGGTGGAATGAAAAATTAGAATTTCCTTGCTCATAGCTCTAGAGAGTGCCATCAATTTCAGCAATAACATTTGAGGTGTGATAAGTCTAACATTCAATGTTTTTAATACAATAAATTTGGTCATTATGCATATGAGCATGCCCCAAAAAATTAGATGAGGGTGACCAAAATGCAAATATTTCAAACTTATATGAAAGGAATTTAGGGTCATTACTCATTACATGTCATGTTGCTTAAGAGAGCTCAAGTGATATTTAGTTTTTTAATAGTGGATGTGCAATCATATGACATGAAATAGAGATTTATTTATAATGTTAGATAGTTTTGTGAATTCCAACTTGGTAATAACAATAGTGCTAGTTATGAGAAAATGTATGGTTAATTTTATTATAAAGCATGGTGAAAAAAATTATATTAATGTAGTGTAGAAAAATGTATCCCTCTACATTTTCACACTTTTTTAGACCCTCTCTACTAAAAATTGGGCTTCTTTATACCTTATTTGGTCTTATTTTACATCCACAGGCATTATTTAATGCATCTTTTCGAGGATAATCTCAACATATATCTAATACCCAATCATGATTTAATGATTTTGGATTGTATGGCCCAAATTTAGTGATCTGGGACTCATACGCCACCTTGGGCATATGGGTCCTACCTAGGTTTCGGGGCCTGATCCTGAATTTGGCATAGAACTTAACAATTCTTTAAATTTGTGTCCCAATCTTAGCCTACTGGGACTCATACACCACAACAAGCATATGAGTCTCGCTTAGCTTATTCCTATTTTAAATTCAAATTCTTGGTGGGATTTTATTCTCCTAGATCTGATGTCGGTTTGTAGTGTTGTAATTTTGGGAAATTTGGCATAACAAGTATAAATACAAAGTTATTCCACATATTTTCTCCTAACAAGACCTAACAATTCAAGTATTCAAGCAATATAGAAAATTTATGTTCAAGATAACATTCAAGAGCTGATTATCAAGAATTTTGGAGCTATATTCCAAATTCAAGCATCATGTCAAAGTCATCATGCATCATGTTTGTTTCTGAGATAATATTTGTGATGTAGGTTCGTATGATTCAAGCAAGCATTCAAATCAAGATCTACAACATACAATCAGGATTCAAGATCTACATTCATTCTAGCCATTTCACATAAGATTACAATCTTTTGTTCAAGGGTTTGGTGAGTTGCAACATAGCATATCTGTCCACTCATCATTTCTTCATTCTATTTCTATTCATTTCAAGGTTTGATTACCATAATAGGGTTTGACCAAGGAAAACCCCTATCTACTAACAAAACAACATTTTCCCCCCTCTTTGATGTGTGATTTGCAGATCTAGGTTGAAGATCCATTAAAGAGAAAGATTGGAAAAAGTTGTCAAACTTGTCACCTACCTTGCAAGATCATGAAAAGTTACCTACAAAATAGAATTTAGAGTTTCAAACTCAAAGATTGAAAGGGAGAAAAGCTATAGGAAATCACTGGAGTATACTAGAATTTCATATCAATCCTAATATTGGGACTAAATCACTACTTGTGGTGTATGAGTCTGAGTATACTAGTTTTTAAACTTTCTCTATAGATCCTGGTTTAGCAGTTCAAGATTCTGGATTCAGCTCAAAACCCTAAACAGGGACTAAATTGCCCCTATTGGCATATGAGTCCCAATGTGAATTAAAATTCATAATTTTGGGATTGTAAACCTTGTTCCAAGCATCTTCATTTTTCCAAGTGCCCCTCTACCCTTTCTCAGTTCATTATTCTAATTTTCAATTTCATATCTTAAGTTGCATAATTAGGTTTACATATGATTTGCATCTTCTTTCCAAGCCTTTGCTTGGTGGTGAACCCCTTTTTGTCTTTAATCACACCCAAGGAAACCATCCTAACCATCTAACCCATTCCTCAATCAAGCCAATTGGTTGAGGGATCTTGGTTTCCTTTAATGAAACATAAGTGAAATACAAGGAGGATCCCTAATTCTCCTTTAGTTCAATCTTTGAAAAGGTGGAACATTATTTCCAAGGTTTCAATTATATGTCTATTTTGTGTTATGGATTAAGTATAATCTCATGAGTGTTGGATGGATTGTACAAAATGGATAGAGTATTTCCAAGATAATGTGTGTAATATACTAGACAACATGTAGATTGAAAATTTGATCATTTTGACTTTATCTCTGACCAAGTGATTGACAAAGCACTACTATAATAAGGGAGCATAATTCAAAGGTTCTAGAGGAATGAAAAGATTCAAAATCAAGAGATCACGTAGAAATAAAAACTAGTAATTATGAATTTAGAGCATCATTCAAGTGATTGATAAAGCACTACTATAATAAGGGAACACATTTCAAGGGTGAGACATTGCTTTGGATGATGGCACGAGATTCTTCTCTCATCCCTGATTTTTTTAGAAATCAAGTCAATTGATTAAAAGATGATGATAAGGATGATGATGATAAGTTCTTTAAAATTTATTTTGTGAAATTATAATTCCAACTAGGTAGTTATTATAGTTCTAGTTATGAGTAAAGTTATGATTAACTTTGTTACAAAGTATGGTAAAAGAAATTATATTATATATGTCTATTTTGTGTTATAATTAAACTATAATCTCATGAGTGTTGGATGGGTCATATAGAAGAGTTATAGAGCATATTTAAAACATAATTTTTTTATTGTACTAGACACACTTCCAAATGATAAGTTGACTACAAAGCTTTAGATGACCAAGAACCAAATATTTCCACATTGAATCATAAAAGAAAATACAACCCAAGGAGAGTCTAAAGAAAATTTTAAAGTAGGCTATTTAGACCAAACATGGATATGGGATCTAAGGTACAAAAAATTTCATTTTGGAGGATAGGTTTTATAGCAAAAGAGGTATATGGTGAGAGTATTACCATTAATTGAGGAGCTAGCTAGTTTATGTGAGGTGTATTTTTGAAAAGATCATAGGAAAGTTTTATAATATGAATTCCTTACCAATAGGGAACCATTAGAGCTTGTTCACACTAATCAATACAAGCTCTATCATTAGGAAGAAGTATTTATTTCTAACTTTCATTGATTCTTTTTTGGAGGAAAACATGGATTTATTTTCTAAAGAAGTCAAAATTCTTCAAAATATTCAAGTATTTCAAAGAAATGGTTGAAAAATAAAGTGAGGTCAATATATCAAGATACTTAGAACTGATAGAGATGTAGAATACAATTCAAATGAGTTTTTATATTTTTGTAGATATCATGTAATTAAGAAGAGTTTTACTACTAGGTGTGCATCACAATATAATGGTGTTATGGAAAGGAAGAATAGAATAATCATGGATAGGTTAGGAGCACATAAAAGGCTAAGAACTTTCCTAATGAATATTGGGTAGAAGAAGAAGTTTCTATAGTGTACATATTTTGAATAGATGTCATATAAAGAGTCTTAAAAACATGATTCCAAACCTTTGTGCTCATTTTCATCTAATACTTTATCATCTACTTTAAGTATGATATCTTGTATTAAGCGAGCTATATTTTCTTCACAAAAGAGAGAATGTCTCCTATTATTGATCAAGAGCATATTATGTTGATGCTTCTCAAAGCTCACTTGATTACTCTTCCTCCAAAAATATGAATGAAATTTTATAACAAAACCTCATTTTGTGAATATCACCGAGTGCACGGTCATCGTACCAATGAATGTCAAGACTTGAGTACTAAAATTAAATAACTTGGTGATTATGGTGCTCTCCCATGTTCTGATTCACCTAATCACTCTAAACAATGATGATCTTTATCCTTTGGTGTTGCTCCTCACTATGTGGCATTTATAGATTTATGTGTTTGCTCATTATCATTCATGGTGATATAATTTTAGGTGAAACCATACTTTTCATGGTAGTAACATGATAGTCTCTTATGTGATTGTCTTTTTCTCCACACTTGGGGGTCAAAGATAACTAGTTTTCATGGTGTGCATTATTTTCTTCCTTAAAATACCAACATAGAAAGTATGTTGACATTTTTAGGGGGACATATATTACCCCCAGCCATTTCATATGTGTATTTTGATATTTGAATTATTTAAATACCCCCTTAGTGGTGGTGGTTGTGTTATTTACAATTCCTTTGAGGCATGGTTATCAATTCATACCCTTGGATATTTTTCGTTTGCCACCTTGGACACTAAAATTTAGCAAGATAGTCCATGGATTTGGCATAACGTATCTTTCTAGATCCATGCGGCTCATGAGTGATTTTACATTCTTATGGGAGCATCATTTTTCTTAGATAACACATTTGATGGATGGTGTTTGGAATTTGGGACAAATTTAAGATTGAGGTCTCTTTTCCTTACTGTCTTGAATCCTTTTAGTACTAATCATGTTTTTTTGTTTTGTGATCATTGTATGTTATGTGTTTGCATCATGTTTTTTTTCATATCATGATAACATTATATCAAGTTATGTGCCTTCATCGTGTATACTTTATGCTTGTCATATTGCATTTCAATTCACATGTGTGTTCCTTCGCATCTATGTTGGTTTGACATAAGATCTTGAATCTTGGGGGCTTGTGCATCCCCCTAGATTCATTGTCATCCTATAGCTTCAACATTTAGACAATTAGACTGCTCTTGACATATTTTCTACTTTAGTGGAGTTTGAGCATAAGTTCATACTCTCACTAAAATAGGGGCTAAATTTAGTGTCGTAAATTCTCACCCTTGACCATTTCACACTAGATTTTTCTCCCCCTAAGTGATTAGACATACGTGTACGTATAATGTCTTAAATTGTGCATTCCATGGTCCCTTTGGACATTTATCAAGAAAACCCATTTACAAGGCCAATGTAAACATTTAATATTTTTCTCCTAACACTTTACACCCCAAAAAATAGGGATAGGACTAAGTTACCCTAGGAGACTTGGTCTCCTTATTTTTCCTCCAAACTTTAATATGTCATAGTTTCTATTTTATTATTTAAATTTTAGATATCAAATGCCAACTATCAAGATTTATTTTTTCGGAAATTAGATTAAATTCCTATAAATACCTAGTCATTACATCATTTGAGATCTATCTATAAAGAAGAGGAAATTAAGGAAGAAATATCATTATCAATAAATAATCATTAAGTTAAGAGCATTCAAGAGCATGTTTATTGTAGGATTGAAGTATCATGTCAAGTTTTATGTGATTTTATTCATGTTTATGCTATCATTTTTTTTTACTAACCCTTGTATGTCTTTCAAAAATATCAAGAAAAATAACAACCAAGCCTTTAGGTGATGTGCATGAATTGATTCCTTCAAGGATATTAGATTTGAGTGGTGAATTGTCCATTATTTATTCATCATTCATTTATCATTTAGCCTCTATCCCTCAAAAGGATAAGCTCTCTTTATCATCAACTTTTCCATTATGGAGGTGGATACACCAACATGGGGTTTGACTGAGGAAAGCCCCTATGGAAAAACCCTTCCTCTCTCTTTGAATGTGAAAGTTATATATCTAAAGAAAAATGGAGGAATATTGAAGATCATTTGTTCATTGTTGCATGCAAACCCTACAACTTAACAACATATGAAATCTCAATTATCTCAACATATAACGAAGATCCAACAATGAGAAATAGAAGGAAGGAGGCTATGATCAAGCTCCAGAGGACTGTCAAAACATATTTAAAATTGGTCAACAAGGATATAGTCACCCAAGGAAAATTATTCCTCCAAAATTAGGCTCAAATTTTAACCACATGTGCACAATACTCTTCCATTCCCATATTTGGTCTCAAAATTTGACTATGAATTTCTAGTTTATTTATATTTACAATAGAATAGTGCATTTTCATAGTCCTTTAGCTACATCATTGCATTTTCATTTCAAATCTATTTCAAACTCTGAAAATTAATTTAGATCCAAAGTTGATTGGCTCACCTTCAAGGTTGCAAGTCAATCTAATTCCCTTGCTGATCTAAATTCTAATGTTTTGTAGTGAAAGTTGGCTAACCCTAGTAAAACCCTAGGACTAATTTTAATATATTACAATAACCCCCATTGTGGATTAGAAGATTGTGGATTGATGGAAATCATGGTACCATGTTCTACCAAATTTATTTTATGTATTTAAATGTTTGAAGATTTCATTCGAATTTTAATATTGATATTAATAGACCACTCATTAAGAAGAATTGTAAGATTTATAAATGATTTTTGTTTTAGCCCTAATTATGTGTCTCGATGTTGGTGTTGGCCATGATCATACTCATACATGATGTTATATTTATGTCTTATAAAGTTAAATTTAACATAAGAATATTTCAATTGGTGCTTAAAATAAATTTAGTGATCACATTTCATAGTAGGGTGGCCTGGCATTGTATCTAAGTGGCCCTATCTTGTCCAAAACTAACTGGGATTGACTCTAAGAGTTTCTAAGTCTAGTTGGGCAGTTTGGTATGTTTTGGGTGGATTGGTTGAATTTTTAGACAACTTAGTATGTTTGGGTAGCCTTGTTTCATGTTTGGGTGGTATGGTTTGATAGGCTAAAAAGTTTAAAATTTTGTCTAACTTTGTTTGGGTGGTCTTTTCCTATGTTTGAGTGACCTCATTTGCATACAAAAAATAGAATGCTAACCCTCTTAAGCTCAATTAGATAGTGGTTTTCTAAGAATAATGACAATAATGAATTTTTTTATGCCTTATATCTTCCCTATTCCAACTATTTTAGTTGTTGGAAACCTTGAAAACCTATTCAAAGTATTTATGTCTCAATACATGATCTTTATTCTTAGTTTTGAGACCTCGTATGGGAAAACCGTACAAAACAAGAGTTGTTTCTCATGGTCCTTGGGGTCTATTGGTGTTGTGTGCATTTTTTTATGTGTTTTCATTGAGAACTTGTGGCTTCTCTTGCCTTGTTTTGTGTGCCTTCTTTTGAAGTTTCCCAAGTGTCAAACCAAGGGTTAGGGAGATTGTGCACCTAGTTTGGTGAAGGCTTGGGGAGGTTATAATTATTATTGTTTATCTTTGTTGGTATCCTTAACATTCCTCATAGGTCATGGGGTTTTGTGGAGTAATATCCTTATGATTGTTTGATTTTGTGTTCCAATGGGATGTCTTAGAAAGTGTGTAGTTATTGGGAAGTAACTTGATGTCATTCCAGTTAGTGGAGAGTTTGTGCCTCCTAGTTAGGCGACCTCTTGTGAAGGTTTCTCCTTGCCTTAGATTTCTTTAGTGTGTGTGGGTTTGTATTGGAGGTTGAGGATTCACTCATCCTATCCTTGTGTGGTGTTACAAGAGAGCATGATCATTGTTCAATAGCCAATCATCATGTAGGTGTTGCCATCTCTCTCTCATATGTTCATCATGATTGATTCATCCCATTAGTGGTTAGTCCTTTTTTGTTTCCACCTTGCTTATGTAATGGTAAATTTGTACCATTATCTTCATTTTTGTGTCCTTGTGACACTTGTGTGCATGTTGTTGTACAAGTGTCATAATTCATTGTTGCTTTATCATCATTGTTGTCATTGATTTAAAAAAAAAAATTATTAACTTTTTTTTTTTTGAGCATGTGGACTTGGGGAAGTACACATGGAACTAGAGATTGATACATTGGAGATAATCACAAGATAGGGTCATATAAAAATTCATAAATCATAAGCCAAAAAAAAATAAAGGATAAAAATAGAACTACCAAAACCAAGTGAATAAGAATAGAAAGAATACCCTCCCCGTCATTCTATACATCTAATGGTGTGTGACAACCATGTAGAAACCTTGTACGAATTATTTTAGTACCTTGATTGAGATGCTAGTGTGTGCATAAGATTGGTCATGTTAAAATTTTGTCTATGATCTTCTTTCTCCATAGCTTGGAACCAATTATAGTGATATAGGTATCTATTGGGCTTGACAACGATATGGATGGAAGGTGGGTAAAATATTCCATTGATCCTCTTCTGAAAGATCTCATGTGATTTCTAGTTTATTATTTTCATTAATATTCATTTATACCTTGTATATTGAGTGAAGATTGTAAGATTGAAATCAATTGATCATGTGATGTGCTCATCCATGTATTCTTCATATGTTGTCTTATAATTGTAATAATTATTGCATTTTGGTATTTTGATAGATGTTAGAAAAATGAAGGTGTCTCAACCTTTGATTTTTCCATAGAATTAATTTTTTAAATGTTGTTAATTTTCTCATGTTTTCTTATGAGTTACAACTTGCAGTTTATTTTTCTGATGAGGAGTCAAGTTGCAAAGTTGATTTTACAGGTGAATTTGTGCATGAAGGAATTTTCTATTTTTGTGTTGAGTTTGCATGGAATGTGATTTTTTGAGCTAAAATTATTTTGGCAAGTGTTGATTTTGCATGTTCAATTTTGGTGAAAATTGGAAACTTACCATTATGCATGTGCAGTGGTTTTGGTGCTTTCCATTTTGCATCTTTAGCCTTTGGCAGTCATTTTAGAAATGTCTAATTTATGCATTGTAAGCTCTATAAATATGATATTTTTCTTGAGGAGATGTGCGGGGATAGTATTATTCATAGGGGTTATGTTGTCGTATTTCTCTAGAGATGGAACAAGATATAAATTACATGTAAAATATATGAGCTTGATATTATATTGTAACTTGTACTCTTGTTGCTAAATAATACAATGGCTCTATGTTTTGGAGTGTGGGATTTTTTTACCTAAAAGGGTTTTCCTCATGTAAATCTAGTGTTTCTTCTCTCTTTTGTCTTTCATTATTCTTCCATGTGATTTTGTTTTAATGAATCTATTTATGTGTTGTAATGTTTTTGAAACTGGCTTGATCGAGCAAGATCTATATTGCAATCACTTTCCTCTGAGGTATTAATAGTGGGAAAAACAACTATGTCTATTTTCAATTTTAATACATAGTAGTATGTGTTTTTGAAGTTCCTAAAATGAAATAAATATTATTGAAAAAACTTACTAATCTTGGATTTTGTTCTAGAATGCCTGCTTTTTCCCTTCAATTGGTATTAGAGCTTAGTTTCATATTTGCATGTGCTACAAGCATTTGCATGTTTGTAAGTTGCAGGTACTTGCATGTGTGGTGCATGTACTTGCATGAGCTTTCATGTCACTTGCATGTTCTCGCACAGTGATGCATGTGGTGTTTGGAGTTCTAGGTGTTTCTTTTTGGATTCCTTAGCCTTGAAGGCTTAAGGGAATTGGATCTGGAGGAATGTCACTAATTGTTAATCCTTTAATGAGTGAAGTATTGCACTTTCTTTAGTTTTTTGAAATAGTAGGCACAAAGAAGGATGATGAAGATAGAGAGAAGTGGAGTTGATCACATTGAAATGATGTTGATTTGAAGCTCCTAATAATAGGTAGCAGAATAATCCTAATGCACAGGGTTTTCTTTTTTCTTTGTAGTTGTGTTGAAACAAAGCTTTCATATTGGGTGTCTGTGTGAGAGGATCCTTGGTGATATGGAGAATCTTATAATATTTTTCAGCTATGGAGTAATGTGCTTATACTAGATGCTTTTTCTTGGTATTGAAAGGAACTAATTTTGTTAACTCGATTGTGTGTAGGATATGGAGTTGATCATTAGATGATCTGGAAGCTTCTATAATAGCCTATCTCCCTCAGATGGATGTGCATGTTGGTGGTTATCGAGTTTTCTTGAAATGGGATGGGAGTTATTGAACTAATTTTTGCTTTTATGGATGCTTTGTACTTGCATTGCTCAGATTCATGTTCCTTGGATCTAAGGATTTTATAGATTTTCCTTAAAAATATATGGTGATGCTTATTCATCATATTCTATTATTCTGGTTCAACCATTATGGTGTTTTTCAGACTTTTGAGTCTTCCAGATGTGAAATGGATATGGGTGTGCATAGGTGTTCTTAAACATAGTGGTTTTGCAGGATTTACACGGTCAAGAAAAACATGTGAAATCTATGTGGATTTGTTGTCAAAGAGGTATTTTTTAGATGATGTGGCATGATTGTGGATGTAAGATGGTTGTAGTTTTGCATGCATGCTTCATGCATGGTGAGAGGTGTATTGATCTTCTATGTATGAGGATGTTGGTATATGATTAGTGACATCATTTATGTAGTAGTTTCTTGCATGTGCATTATGTGAGTTGAATTTACTTGCATGGTCTCACATGTTGGTTACATGTACTTGCATGTTACTACATGTGAGGGTTCCTAGACTATTGTCCTTGGGTTGTGGACCTATTTGGCGAATCAAATTTGTATATGATCTGGTGTCTGAGTCATGTTTTCTATGTGACTATTATTTTTGAATCTTAGTTTGCTAATTACTAGTGTAATGATTGGTTTGCATGTTTAAGTGTATTGGATCTATGAGTTGTGCATTTTTGTAGGTGTGTATAGCCTATTGATTGTAGTAGGATAACTTGAAAGTGGAATATCTATATCCACGAGGTTGATTCAGTGTTAATGTAGACTATATTAGTTGGCCTTGTCTGTGGCAATTTTGAATTTATTTGTTGCTTTGGGATGAGAGAATGGATGGTATTGAGTACCTGGATTGTCGGTTATGGGGAATTATAGCATGTGTATCACAATGTCATGAATACCTTGTAAACATAACTTTGTGTGAGTTTTTGATAGTGATGGTGTATTTCCTTGGATTTTGTGATCTTGGGACCACTTGGTAAATTATTGAAAAATGGGTGTGTTGATGTGTGGACTTGGAAGATTTTTAGATTAGGAGATGTTTATTCATGATCTTCTTTAGTGTTGTAGATGTTACTAAGAGGAGCTCTTAGATATTGTTGTTGAAGAAGGGTTCTTTTGCATTTGCATGGTCACTATTTGAAGATGTGTAGCATCTCAAAGCCATGGAGGACTCTTGTGGTCTTTCGGTTGAGGTTTTGGTGATGTGGTTTAGAGTATGGTGCTATTATGTCATGACATATTCTTGATTCTAGATTAGAGTTTTGGCATGATGCATTTCTCTTGAGACCATGGTATGTTCATTTGGAGCATGGGATCTCCTAAGGAGGGTGGTAAGATCATGATTTCATGATAAGTTATTGATTCAGATGATTGGAGCTTTGACAGTGGTTTGGTGATTCTCTATGTTTTTGGTGAATTGGTCATATGCTTGAGAACTTCATGATAGTACAGTGATGCATTTGGTGTTTAGCATGACATGACTATTTACTAGTGCTCGTGCATACATGGAGAATGAGGTGAGGCTATATTTCTCTTAATATGAGAGAAGTGTTGTTGAGATGGTTACTCTTGATGAGATTTCAACAAAAAGTCTGAGAAGCCTACACTTTGGTTGGATACGATTTCTACAGAGACCTAAGAAGATCACTCTTAGAGGAGTCATGATGGCTTACATATCTTGGAGGAGTGTTCTCATTCCCTACTCTTGGTCTCCTTAGGAACTTATTTCTTGAGAGATATTTCCCATTATCTCTCTTAGGTGATTTATGCTTTCTTTCATAGAGATGGATCTTGAGTTGCTACTAGATGGTTTTGGAGGATTCATTGTGAGAGATGGATAGCATGGTTATCTCCTTAGGTTTCCATTTTCATTTATGATTATTATAGGGGACGATAGTGGGCTGATTTCCTAAGATGGGAAATGGAGTAGTTTAATCTTCTTTAAGAAGGTCACATCCATGTAGAAACATTATGCATATGTTGTGTTTAATCTCTTGAGGTTGAATGGGTTTGGATGTTGTTATGGCTTTTATCTTGGGGTTGTGAAGAAGATCTTACTCAAGACATAGTTGAAATTTAGATGTATATGTAGAAGGGTGTGCTACATGTTTATGATTTGAATATTTTTCTCTTTATTTTGGTTCTTCTTCCTATATGTTCAGATTCACATGACTTTGGATGTGAGATTTATATGTGGATATATAATGATTTCCAGTTTGTGGTCATTTTTTGTCACATGAATGATGAAATGGAGGTTCATGTTGTTAAAATGTGCAGGACAACTGAGAAAGGGGGTGAAACAGTTGTCACAAAAATTCAATTTCAAAACTTCAACACTTATCAATTCCACAACCACACTATTCTATTATTAAGTATGAACATGAAAACCAAATAACATAAAGTAAAATCAACACACTAAATACCATATTTTTACATGGAAAACCCAATGAGGGAAAGACTATGGTGAAGGTTAACTCAAAATATATAGAGATTATAAAATGGAATACATAGGCTCACTATCCAGAAGAGGACTCGCTATCCAAATACAAAGGCTCGCTACCACAAAAAGGACTCACTATCCAATAGAGAGGCTCACTACCTACTAATACAAAGGAGAAAAAAGATCCACCACAACAATTACACACATTTATAGCCTTGATTAGAGATTGCATAAACCTTTAGCTCACTGCCTTCAAGAATCTAACACAATGAAGTATGCGCCTCAACTCACTTTCACACACTTTTGTCTTTATGATTTGTGCTTACTTCATCACTTTTCATCTCACACCAAATATTCAATCTTACTTGCATTTTATACCATCTTCAACCTTAGAAACTTTCTCCAAGGTCAGCCACATAAGTTCATTATAAAATTCAAATTAGGTTAGCAACAACTCAACATTCCCATGTGGAAAAGAATGAGAGTGGAACAATAAAACATATATCCAAGACCAAAAGATAATGTCTCAGATCAATCACACACTTCCTTAATTAAATTTAATTCTTCAAATGAATTAAACACCAATCAACCAAACCTAATGAAAACACAAATGAAAATTGATGCATGCACTTTCAACAAGAAGATGACACACGATGATGCAACATGCTTCATTATGCATGAGAACACATCTCATATTCCTTTAGATACATCCGCAACAAGTGCAACAATCTTTGAACACCGAACTCCTTCCATCAGTCCATCCAGATGTGCAAACACATACAACAACAGAAACTCAACTTTGGATCACCAAACCTCACATCTTTGCCAAACCTAAGAACACCAATATAAGACATATTCCATATCCACAAGATCTGAAATAGAACAATGGAGGACTGTGGAGTAGAAACATTTCTCCCAGTCCATAGAAGACCAATTCTACCAGAATAGTTCACACACCATGAACGTAACTTTCACATCCCATCAAACCAGAAACTACAACTCAGGAGATATCACCACTAGATCACCATTAGCAAACCTTTAGATCCACACAAGCATAGGATCAACATAGGAGAAACATGTGGACATATCCAGAGAACATTCTAAACACATTCATAACTCTTGACTTCTCTCTTTATTAATTTTCTCAAAAGAACTTGGAAACTCATCATTTTAGCACATATGTAACATCATGAAGATAGCTCCATATACTCACAACATCTCAAAATCATCTCAACTATACATGTACAATCTACAACATACTAAATTGTGTTGACATCAATGAAAACACCACCAAACTTTCTCATACTTACAACACATGTATCTCTTTCTTTTATTAGATATGGAGAACATGTGAGAGTTGTGAAAGATTGTTGAGAGATGTTTCTTGTAGCAGTTGGTTGCAAGATTTGAATATCTTTGTGGATGGTCATTAGAACTACATGGCTACACTTTCTATGTGCTATGATTGGTAGACTTGATATGCCTTTGATATTTTCAGATTCAACATTACCCATGTAGTTGGAGTTCCTAGATCTATTTGGTCTTCTTCAACTGGTTGGCACATGGAACTTGTAAATTTGTAGTTGATGGGTTGGCTATGTAAGTGGCATGAGTTTGATGATGTGGATACCTTCAAGGTATGGGTGGTTGGATGGATTAGCACTTGTTGTGGGTGTTATTTTTAGTAGCATGGGTTGATGATTTGGATGTGAGCAGTTAGTTTTTAGTTGTTGTTCTAGATGATGTGCTATCTTGTTTTCTCGAGGATAACTTCATAGATTTGTTTTGGTTGTAGGCTTTGAATTTGATGTTTTTGATGCTTCTATATAGCTTGTGAGCACAATGTAGTGGTAGCAGTATTATGTAGCTTTTTCTATCAGTTGGATTTGATGCTTGTGTTCTTTAAACTAGTGCATATACACTATGGCTCATTCTTTTCCTTTGGAGGATGGTAGGAACTATTGCTTGAAATGGTGGACATATTGGATGTTGTTGCATGTGTCTTGGTTGGAGCATGAAAGTATTGTTCAAGATTATTATGATTGCATGCATGGCTATGATGATGTGCTTTCATTAGTTAACTCTTAACAGTTAAATCCTATTACTTTTATGGACTCTTGAAAGGTTTTTGACAAGTGGGAGAATGTTAGGAAAATGAAGGTGTCTCAACCTTTTATTTTTCCATAGAATTGATTTTTTAAATGTTGGTAATTTTCTCACGCTGTCTTGTGAGTTACAACTAACAATTTCTTTTTCTGATGAGGAGTCAAGTTGGAAAGTTGATTTTATAGGTGGAGTTGTGCATGAAGGCATTTTCTATTTTCATGTTGAGTTTGCATGGAATGTGAGATTTTAAGGTGTGGTTATTTTGGCAAGTGCAGGTTTTGCATGTAAAGGTTTGGTGACAATTGGAAACTTATTGGTATGCATATGCAGTGGCTTTGGCACTTTCCATGTTGCATCTTTAGCCTTTGGCATTCATTTTAGAAATATCTAATTTGTGCATTGTAAGTTCTATAAGTAAGATATTTTTCTTAAGGAGTTGTGCAAGGAGAGTGTTATTGACAGGGGTTATACTTCTAGATTTTCTCCAGAGCTAGAAAAAGATGTAAATCTCCTGTAAAGGCTATGAGCTTGATATTGTATTGTAACTTGTACTCTTGTTTCTGAATAATACAATGGCTCTATGTTTTGTAGTGTGGGTTTTTTTTACCCAAAAATATTTTCTCCATGTAAATCTAGTGTTTCTTCTCTCTTATGTCTTTCATTCTTCTTCCATGTATTTTTTTTTAATGAATCTATTTTTGTGTTGCAATGTTGTTGAAACTAGTTTGATCAGGCAAGATCTATATTGCAATCACTTTTCTCTAAGGTATTAACAATGGAAAAAACAACTATGTCTGTTTTCACTTTTAAGTCATAGTAGTATGTGTTTCTGAGGTTCCTAAAATGAAATGAATGTTACCAAAGACACTTACTAATCTAGGATCGTGTTCTAGGATGCCCACTTTTTCTCTTCAATAGAAAGTGCATATGTAGATAGGTAATTTTATTTTGAGTATCGTAGATGTTATTATTCATGATATTGAAAAAGGTGTATAAATCATTTTATTTCATAGATGTATTATATATTTTAATTGAAGCCCCATGATGTGGTTGGTGCTCATCCCACTCTTATTCCATAAAATTATAATCAATTTGATATATCAATATAACATGATTGATAAGATTGTTCTCATATATTGAATAGTTTTATTTTGATCTTAATTGACTAGACATTTAGTATTGTTATTGTACCATCTCCTTGCTTAGTTATGTTGCATTGAAAGCTTGAAATTGTCTTTTATACCACGGTATTATATAGTTGAAATATACGTGAGGGCCATGGTCGGGTTATGTTACGAAATTAAATATCACTATCGAATAGTGGATCATGCATAGTCCCAGATGCAAATCCTATCTACCATTGTGTGTGGTGATCTCTCATCAACCTCCTATTCTTTTTTCAATTCTGCAAGAAAAAAATTCTATGACCACTTATGAAAGGTTCCACGGATAATACACCATAAGCAATATTTCTGTAGACAGCCACCTTAACCTGTCGTACTTGTAGTTAAACCAATTGTTATTCAATCTCAGAATCGAACATGAAAAAATCCATCAATGCTCTCGGAATATATTCATCAATGCTCTCGGAATATATTCAATGCTCTCGGAATTATTTGGCTAAATTCGGTTGTGCTGAACATTTGATATTGATGTTGAGCGACGAATATTTAAGATTTTTTTTTAAAGGTAAGACCTTCTTGTTTAATTTATGTCTTAAACAATATGAAATAATGTGAAGTTAGTTCATATTAGAAGGTGGATGTTATGAATTTGAACTCTATGTACAATTTAAGGTTATAAATGAAATAATTTTCACGCAAAGATTATTTTTTCTATATATATTCATTCAATATGAGCATAGTAAAGTATTATAAACTCGAATGTGACATTAAGAACTATTTGCGTAAAATGGGTAAATGGGTTTTATGTTTTGGAATGAAAATTTATTAGTTGGAAATTGGCTATCAAATTCTAGAGTAAAATTATATGTCATGTTGAATGAATGGTTTTAAATTCATTAAAGGTTTTGCTTTTTTAAAGATTTATTAGTGATGTGTTTTATCATTAAGATTGAATTAATGAGAATGCTTTTGAAACAGTGATTCCATTAGTATAGTTACATCTTTTATTAGTAAGATTGGGGGAAAAATATTCTTTTAAAAAGTTATTTTGTATATTCATTCAATATGAGCATAGTAAAGTATTATAAACTCGAATCTGACATTAAGAACTATTTGCATAAAATGGGTAAATGATTTTTGTGTTTTGGAATGAAAATTAATTAGTTGGAAATTGGCTATCAAATTCTAGAATAAAATTATATGTCATGTTGAACAAATGGTTTTAAATTCATTCAACGGGTTTGCTTTTTTAAAGGCTTATTAGTCGTGTTTTATCGCTAAGATTGAATTAACAAGAATGTTTTTGGAAAAGTGATTCCATTAGTATAGTTACGTCTTTTATTAGTAAGATTTGGAAAAAAGGTATTCTTTTAAAAAGTTATTTTGTTATTGTTTTTATTAGTTATAATGGTCACGACAAATGAGTTTTCCAAACAGGAAAGATGTTATAAATAGTATCTACTTCATAATTTTGTGAATGCGATGAAAGGAAACACATACTTTGTATTGTTATTTTAATTGAATTAGAAGGTACACATTGTTTTCAATGAACATTAGGAAAATATTACCAAATTTGTAGAACAATTTGTGTACACATGTATATATGTAACAACAAATATCGTGGAGATTCATCATACATTATTATTTTACTTGAATTAGAAGGTACACCTTGTGTTGAGGCAACATGAGAAACATGATACTAAATCTATACAATAATTTGTGCACAGATATATGTATGTAGCAACAAATATATGACATCATAAGTAAAACTGCAAAACTCACACTCATTTTCCTCCCTATCACATTGGCATCATGGAGCCCCATGGACTCTAGCCAAACCCCTGAGCAAGAGAAGGATGAAACATGCATGGGAGATGTTCAATTTCATCGTACATTACACAATAAAAATCTTGGGAAAACTCTGGTGTTGCCATATATATAACATATAAGATTGTTGTGTTTTCATCGATGTTGCAACTTGTAAGCAAAAACGTATCCTAGTTTTTGAATCCCATTGCATGCTTAAACCTAGTTCCTGCAAATGGAATATAAGGGTAAGTGGAAAATAAAGGAAAATCAAAAAGGAAGGATAAAAAGCATATATACAAGTAAAATTAATATATACAATGTGAGGCTAAAAATAATGAATAATTTTTACAATTAGTTAACCAAAGTTGTCTATTGACAGGGAAGGTGTCGTACTTACACTATTGATCGTCTTCAATAAGGATGAGCTGCATTTTAGTAAGTCATAGGAGCATGAAAGAATTTGAGATAGAGAGTGTACAATATACTAATTTTCTTCAATGTGTATTATACTTCTGTCAGAATATAAATAGAATAATATATCATATACAATAAAAGAGGTTAGCACTATTCACTAAAAATAGAAACAGATAAAGCATAATATTTTGAATGCATGGCATCTTGGCAAGGGATTGTCTATAAGCAATCTATTGGAGAAGTTAAAAAGAGAGTTGTGGGAACAATCAGAAATGCAACAATGGGTATGATGGGATTTGAAGGCAATAAAAATAGTCATGTACAAGATGAAAACCAAGTGAACCATGACATTGTAAATGGTTTAGTTGAAAGAAGCAATAAACACCATTCTCATGTGCTTCTAGGGATAAACAATGTGATGGTATCAACAGATTGTTTGTTCGGTCAGAAGCAGATGAGAGTAGGGTTTCATTGTTGTCCACAACCACGTGAACCAACACTCGTTGTCCTCCCTTCCATATTGGCATCATGGAGCCTTGTGGGCTCTAGCCAAACCCTCGAGCAAAAAAAGGAGTTAAGGTCCATGTAGAATCCCATGGACACTTATTCTATACCACACAATAAGAAACTTGGGGAAGGACAGGTGTTTTGAATCAAATTCTGTAACATTGTAGTGTTTTGTTTTGGCCTGAGAAGTTCATGGAAAAGAGATATCTTGGTAAAGAATTAGCATAATGGGGTTTGAATACCGTTAGAAGAAGATGGATAAAAGGAATATATAGAACAATGCACAATAAGTAGAAAGCTCCATTTAACTTCATCACGCAAGTTTAAATCTACCTATATTAAAAATACAACTGCAATCTAAGGAAGAATATAGTAAAAATAGTCAACAAATTGAGACGTCAATTGTTATATAGATTGGGTATTGATACATATGGTTTTTGAATCCCTTTGCATGCTTAAGCCTAGTTCCTACAAATGCAATATAAGGGTATGTCAGTGGAAAAGCATGGAAAATCAAGAAGAAAGGATAAAAAGTAAGTATATGGGTAAAATTAATATATACAATGTCAGGCTAAAAATAATGAATAATTTTTACAATTAGTTAACCAAATCTATCTATTGAAAGTGGGAAAGTGTCATACTTACAAACACTATTGACCATATTCAAGAACGGTGAGCTACATTGGACTGACTCACTGGAGGATGAAATAATTTGAAATAGAGAGCGTACAACACACTAATTTTCTTGAATGCATACTATATTTCTGCAATAATATACATATAGAATAAAAGAGGTTAGCACGATTCATTGTAAATAGAAATAGATAAAGTGGAATATTTTGAATGCATCATATCTTGGTAAGGAAATTATCTATAAGTAATCTATTGGAGAATTCAAAAAGAGAGCTATGGAAACAATGACAAGTGCAATGATTGGCATCATGGTATTTGAAGGAAAAAAATGTAACCATGTACAAAATGAAAACCAAGCCAACCATGAAATTATAAACAGTTTAGTGGAATGGAGCAACAGACACCACTCTAATGTGCTTCCAGGGATAAATAGTGTGACACTATCAACATATTGTTTGTCTACTCAGAAGCACATGAGAGCAGTGTTTGGTTGTTGTTCATAACCACATAATTCAATGTTGGTTTTCCTCCCTACCGTATTGGAATCATGAAGCCTCGTGGGCTCTAGCCAAACCCTTGAGCTGAAAAAGGAGTTAAGTTCCATGGAAAATCACATGGACTCTTATCATACACCATAGCAAATGAAACTTGTAGAAAGACGGGTGTTTTGAATCAAATTGTATAACATTGTAGTGTTTTTTATGGGCTAAGAGGTACATGGGAAACAAATATCTTGGCAAAGAATTAGCATAATGGGATCTCAAAATGGTTAGAAGAAGATGGGTAAATGGAATATATAGAAGAATGGACAATAAGTAGAAAGGACCATCTAACTTCATAATTCAAGTTTAAATAGAACCTATATTAAAAAGACAACTGCAAACTAAGGAAGAATATAGTAAAAATGGTCAACGAATTGAGACGTCAATTATTACATAGGCTCCCTACTGATACATAATGGACATTTTGCTTTAGGGGACAGGGGAAAAAGAATGTCATAAAAAATATTGAAACAAAACAAGCAATCTATGGGATAGTTGGCTTGTTAATTCATAATACAAACAAGTAGATAAAATAGAGAAATTGTAAAAGAAGTATTAGGAAAGAACTTTAAGAATTAGAGATAAATGAGAGATGACCAAAACCCACAAGAAACATATTGATACAAGAGAAGAAATCTCTATAAGAATTGACTTGTTTAAACAAAAAATTTGACATGGTGAAAGACTTGGCTTCTATTTGAATCTATGCAGCTAGGGGGCTCTGTGGTTGTTATTAGCAGCCCTGAGTAGTTTGTTGTAGGCAACTTGAAACAGATGATGGAAAAAGAATATCATGAAACATATTGATATAAGATTCGAGCTACAATTTTTCATAATAGATATTTATGACAAATTGAGCAATTGTATAATAGGTATTAGATTAACACTTTTTTAGTAGTAAATAACATACACAAAGAGAAAAATTGTATTGAGTTCCCTGAAAGATAAAAAGATACATGTGCACACACACACACACACACACACACACACACACACACACACACACACACACATATATATATGTATTCAATTCCCTGATTGATATATAAAATTACCCATATAAGCATATGTACATATGCATATATCTAGACAAAGATATACATACATATGTATATCTAAACAGGTTTGTATATTATGTTTATTTGTATTTATGTAGTCTACAATTTTAACTAGAGTTTAAAATAGCATGTATAAGTATTGTCTATGTTGTGCAAAAATCACTAGTATACAATTAGAGCATTGAATCATATAGTATTGAGATGTTGATAATAATAGAGAATTTAATTATGCAGTATGTGTAACATATTCATAATGCCAGAATGGCTCTTTTGGCAATGCAACTGAATCAATATATTTTCTTGCATATTTTGCAATATACTTTCCCACACTGTAACATTGAATATTGCATTTACTTCCTGCTGTGACATTGCACCACGATACATATATATACATATATATATATAGATATACATATATAGAAACATATATATACACATACATATATATATATATATATATACATATATACACATACATATATATAGATATACATATATAGATACATATATATATATACATATATACATACATGCATATATTGTAAAAGTGGGCTCCACTATTTTCCATTAAATATTATAAACAAATAGGAAAATTGTGAAAGAAATATTAGGAAAACATTGGAGAATGTCATACATTTGATTCTTAAGTATCATCTGAATACCTCTTACAACTATTACATAGACTGCTTTCCTTCTACAAATATGTTACATGATACTATTTTTTTCTCATCTATTCAAAGCTTCCTATAACAAACTATTAATTATCATTTTATTTTCTTTGTAAGGCAAGAAAATTTATTGGTTAAGTTGCATTGTTGAAAGAGCCATTGTGGTGTTGCTTCTGTATGATGCTATTGTAAGAATAGTCATCCTTGGGTCTATTCTATAACAAATATGAGGGTTTTGAAACCATTGTGTTGTGAAGTATGTAAGTCATTTTACATGGGTATTTTACATAAATGTTATGTCCATAATATTGAATACCAAACAATGCAGCTAAAATTTCTAATTAATCCTGTGCTGTTATGTGCATTTTGGATAGATTATTCCTTCATATAATTGTTGCCATAACATAGAGAAAATAGGTGTTTCCTTGAAGAATTGGGTTTGAATAATTGATTTGGAAATTTGGAAGGATAGACACATTTTTCAATGTTTATAGAGTTTTGTTACAATTTCCCTATTTCTCTATATGTAAACATGGGTTGGGGTAGTGGAGTTGGTGTCCTTGATATGTGGAAGCTGAACGGTAAGTGTTTTTCCACATGAGGGTGGAGCTTAGCAATTACATGGGTTGGATATGGTGGATTTGGCATCCTCGAACAAGGTTAATACAATATTCAATGTTGCAATATGGGAAAGTATACTTTGTTGAAGCTATGTTGTTGAGAGAGCCATTGTGGTGCTAGTTTGATAGCAACTATTGTTAAAATTGTAGCATTTGCCTCCATTGTTTAGTATATTGTAGGGTTTTGAAACTATG